>JAJIYU010002928.1:0-28594 GCA_030144865.1 Tinospora cordifolia | reverse complement strand
AAAAGAGTTGCTTAAGAAAAAAAAAAATAAAGTACACACACACACACACACACACACACACACACACACATATATATATATATATATATATATATGCACATCATTCGTTTATCTCTGCATTATTATGAAATTATTCTCACATATACCTATATTCACGCATATTATATATGAGTTATTCTTTTTTATACTTGCATTATTCAGTCATAGATAAAGTATATATATATATATATATATGCACTCATTATTCGTTTATTTTCGCATTATTCATCCCGAATTTTTTTGCCAAACGACCGAACAATTTTTATACTTGAATTATTTTGATATTATTCTCACATTATATGTCGGGACCCCTTCCCTAGGATGAACGGCGAATCGACCGGCACAGTGTCCCAACAAACCCACTCGCGAGCCGAGCTTGCCAAGACATTGTTAAGCCTCAACATACTACACCACATCACACACTATCAGAGTAATCATAAGTAATGCAGAAGAAATCTAACATATGAATACCAATAAGAACTTCATATTTCCAAAATGGGTCATTAGCAACGGGAGAGACTATTCATTATATACAGGCTATCCTCACCCCTATACATGGTTCTACCTCTCGAAACACAGTAACAGAAAGGAAAATACAAGAAGTCCTACCCAAAAGAGTAAGAGAGGGCAGTCCTACGCGATGACCACTCCCTTGCCCTTATTTGTGGCTGAAGAACCTGAAATGTTAGAGTAGTGAGCCTAATTGTCCATGGTGGCTCAGTGAGTAATGCAGTCTAATTCAAACTTAAAACAAGTATTCCACAGTAAAACATGTGTCATGGATGCATGAACAATAGCATTATGCAAGTGAATGCAACAGTAAACACAATTCAAATTCATAATGCAGTCGTGCACCTTTGTTAAAAATAGTTAAATAATGAAAACATTCGTCGAGGCTCGCAAGCACTCCGATGCGATTAAATACACTCGAGCGGGAAAAACCCGACGGTTAGGAGTAGAGGTGACGACCCAAATCTGGGCCCACAAAACCCCCCTTAGGGCACTCTGTGCTAGGTGGTCACTCGATGCTCTATGGGAGCCCAATCAATACACGAGCGAGTTGCAGACCGTTAGGCATATCGTGACGACCCGATTAGGACTTATTGCCATTGCCATCATCGTAGGCCCATAGAACCCCTCAATAGACACTCTATGCTAGGTGGTCACTATCAGGGTCACAATTCGCCCTATTTGCTCTACCGCATCCAATACCCTAACCCGTTCCTAGACCTCGACATTCGGTGCACTTTTCATTTAAAACTCATTCAAAGGATGCAAGTTCATCACAATATGTAACACCATTTTCACAATGCACAGAATAACAAACTCTAAGAGATGAGTTAGAAAACACTACTCACAGGGATGCTCCGCTACCGGCGCTCCTCTCGCGACCGGTTGCGTCCCGCTAGCACTGGGTCCTGCGAAATCAACGCAACTTCTTGACATTAATATGGGACTTGGCTCACTCTAATTTTATATCATTGGTTAATCAATTACTTGACCTAGTCAAGAGTAGTTTACACATGTTCATTCACCTTGCCTTAGTTACTAAGTCCATTTGATTGACCTTGGTCAATCTTGGTCAACCCTAGTCAACTCATCATTTGCTGACCTAGTTGGTCAACAGAGTCACACAGGGTCAATTTTGGTCATTATGGGGTCCATTGGGCCAAAAAGGGCCAATCTTCCCAATTTCCATTACTTAGGCACAAACCTTAGCCTATTACCCTATCTACGCAACTACTTTTCTGATTTTTCTGCAGGCAATCCATCCATTGGATTTGTACCAAACTTTGCAAAACTATTCTAGACTTCCTAAGGTTTCTCCAAAATTTTAAATTACAATTTTTGGACCTCATTTACTAAGGTTTCTAAGCATGATATCAAAAACTGCACATACCCCGTATCCCCTGTGACAGGCAGTGACTCTTTGCCTCAGTTGACCTAGCTAAACACATCAGAATGCTCTGAAATTTTGCAGAAAACTTATAGACATATCTAGGGGTCTCTCCACCAAATTTCAGCTAAATCTATCAAGGTTTGGTCAGTCAATTTTATTTCAGAAATTTCGGACAAAATGCAGGAAATTTCTGGGTGCATAGATTTCACTATCCTCTAGTGTTCTTTTCCCTCATTCAATCACCCTTCTTATGGGTTGTTTCTTGTGTCCATTTACAGTTTATAGGTCATAACATATTCACTTATCACAACCACTTCAAATCAGTAGCATGCAACATTTAAAACATGCTTATCATTCCATCAATATTTTGCTATATCCTAAAGAACACAAGGAAATTTGTCCTAGCACCCTACTATCATGACATATTTGCATGCATAAGAAGATACATCCATAAGAGTTTAAGGTCAAGTCTTTATACCTTTCTGGAACCTCTATTATGGAGTCTATGATGCCTCTAGTTCCAGCTCAAAAGGGTGCTTTTAGGTGTCCCGAATGTAGCTCCTATTCTGGCCCCAAACTGTTTCTGTTGGCACTGTCGCAACAGTATGTTTAACAGTCAGCAACAATGGCTTATACCACACATTAAACGTTTTATTTTCTGATTTCTACTACTTGGACACTTAAATATTCATGATAAGGAGTAGAATGATGGACTTTTACCTTAGGAACGTGCCTAGAGTAGTTCAAGAACAAGCTTTCCCAAGATTGCTCCAACTGTCTCTGTTTCACAGTTGTGACAGTGGGTGAGTAACCAACTTCAAGGGTTCTAAAATCATGCATAAGATCTTATTTCTCATTCTCTAACCCTTGAAGATCAAAGTACATACTAAGATGAGAGGAGTGAACCATTTTACCTTCAAGAAGGAATTGGAAATGGCTAAGTTCCAAGGTTCCAAAGATGGCTCCAGCACACACTTTCTGAAATTTCTGGGTTTGAACAGTGTGGACAACCCTCTTCTTGGTGTTTTTTGCTTCAAACGGCTCAAGGACTGGGCAAACCACTTGTAGGATCTTGTAGGTGGTGGCACAAGCTTCGAATCAAACTATAATTTGCTGGGTTTGGTTGAGAATTGAAGAAGATCCAAGCCAAGAAAGTTAGCTACAGAAATCTGAAAATTTTCTGGGTTTGAGCTCAAGAAGAAGTTTTGTTGCATGGGAGAGGCTTGCATGACAAGAATGGGTGACATGTGGCATCCAGGTGGCATCTAGCATCACATGTTGGATGCCCAGTTGGCAGCCTGGATTGACCACAATGGAGGCCATGAAGTGATGGCCAAAACCATGGGTTATAAACCATGAACTCCCATGGTTTTGCTGGAAAATATCTGCTGAAAATCCAGGAAATTCGGCCAAAAATCCCAAAAAAAATGCACAAAATATAGAAAAGAGGGGCGGGGGGAGGGGTGGTGGACCCCTTTTGGCGCGTGGGCCGACCAACCCACTTGGGCCGGCCTAGGCCCAGCGCCTGGGTCAGCCCAGGTCCCCCCTTATATATATATTATTTTTTTAATTTTTTAATTTTTATTTTTTTAGTTTTTCTACTTTTACATATACATACATATATGTATTATATATCAAAATTTTGCATTTTTCATCCTCTAAAATCTTAAATTGTCTAATTCATCATTTTTCATCAAAATACCAATGTTATACATCATTTCATCATTAAATTAATTATTTCCTCCAAAAATCATATTTTTCACCCAAAAATTTTATTTATCATTCCAAAAATCTGATAATTGTTCCAAAAATTCATAAATTAATCCTATAATTTATTTTCCTCAAGAAAATACATTTTTCTAATACTTTCATGTGTTTTCTCCTTAAATTTTATTTTCTCAAATTATTTTTATTTCCTTTAATAATTAATCCGAAATTGAGAAAAATTAGAAAAAATCTTGTATTTTCTCATTAAAATTTCAGAAAATACATAGAGTACATAAATGTCGGATCCATTCATCCATTGTCAAAAATGTGGGTCGTCACATTATACAACTATTTACGCATATTTTCCCTTTATTTAAATATTATACATGTATTATTTTTATGTTATACACGAATTATTCATTCAAAAATATTGTACATACATACATACATACATATATACATACATACATACATATATATATATATATATATATATGTATATATGTATATATGTATGTATATATGTGCGCAAATCACTTCCTTGCGATTTAGTTTTCGATTCAGGTTGTTTCCATTTTTGTGCCCTAATTTCTTTGTCTTCTTTGATTCAATTTTCCATTCAGTTTTTCACTTCCTTCCGATTTCCACTATTACAATGACGAACGAGTGTTCATCCTCTACCAACAAGACGACCGTAAATGCAGTCAACCAAGTACATCACACTCTTTCAAATCTTGTATTCATCTTCATCTGAATGTGATAATGAATGGTTGTGTGGTCTATTCAACTTTCTTGGAATTACAATATTACATAATAGAGTACAAAAATGCTATACTATTATAATGTTTATTCTGATATAAATATGTATAATGATGTTATATTCATTGGAATGATTATTCTGATATTATACACTTTTTTATTTTGTTATTATACACTTTTTAACATGTTATTCTGGTATTATACACCTGTAGGAATATCAATATATTGTTAAACCTGAAGATAAATACTCAGCCAAGGTTTGGTGCCTTACTAACTTGAACGCACGCAACATGTTGATTTTCACTTTGACAGATTACCAGCTGCTGAAGTTCCAAGAGACTTGTTTTGGCCATTTTCTTGATATGAAGCAGTTGCTTTGACAACCTCAGATTGTTTATAACATATTGTTTAGAGAGGTTGTTCAAGAAGATGAGTCTCTTCTGGTCTTCAAATTCAATAACATTATTGCAAAATTCTCTATAGTTGAATTTGCAGTGTAGGGTTTGAAATGTAACGGAAAAACCATAAACATTACAACTGGTTTTGAGGGTAAAATTTTGAAGGATAAATGCTTTAAGGGAGTGGAAAAGATAAATAAGAAGTGTATAGTTGATGCATTTACAAATCGGGTATGGGAGAACGATGATGTTGCTGTGAAGATTGCAATTTTGTTTTTCATTAATTGTTTTTTGTTTCCTAATAAAATGGAAAAGTTGGTAAATGAAGTTGATTTTGAACTTGTACAAACTGGTGATTATATGGATTATCCCTAGGGCAGGGCTCTTTTTGACACGATAATAGAATCCATAAAGGGTAATTTTGCAGTGGATGCAATCCGGCTAGAAGCTGGGTGGGGAAAATACCCGATTATGTACAAGCTTCTTGGGTTCTCAATCGCATTACAAGTTTGGTTTTATGAATGTTTTGTTGATACTGATGGTTTGTTTGCCAATCGACGTATCAATGGATTTTCTTATATACTAAACTGGACTTGCATTGACACGCCCAATTTCAAGAGCATGGAGAAGGTGCTGAACAATTTATCTACTAATAAGGTAATTTTTCTTGTATTTGATCATATATTATACACAACATTTATATTATAATTGAAGTATTCTTTGTTGTCAAATTTCTTATGATCTCATATTTGTCTATTTTCAGTTCAAAAATTTTGTAGCCAGCCCCAATAAGTTACTGTAGCCACACATGGATGGCTTGATTGTAAAACAAGATAGGGGCCAGCATAAATTTCCAGATTACAATGATTTTGTTGATAAATAGATCTATTAGTGATAATATTCTATTAAATAAGTCAGCCACAACGATGAGTAATCCTGGAAGGCAGTGCGATTGTTGTAACAAGATCAAAATAATGTTGAAAGACGGTTTTGATAAGATTTTTGAAGAAATTAATTATCTGAAATCCCTACTATAGAAGGTAAATGTTCCAAGCTTCAAAACCAATGAATTGTTTTTAGACTTTCATTGTAGTATAGTAATTATTTGATAGTAGTATACCATTTATATACCTACATTATACCATGAGTATAATATATTATATACTATATGCTTGTTGTTATCTATTGTTTGCTTGTGTAAATTGATGTTATACCAACTGTATACATTCATTTATCTCACTAAATTTTTCATTTTTCATGTAGCAAGATGATGTAAATAAAGTAGAAGATAGTGAAAAAGAATCTGCCAGTAGGAAAAAAATGTACTAATGTAGAAGCTACATGCCAGAGTTTGACGACATTAGAAGAGATTGTTAATGATATTTCAAAAAAGAAGAAAGTGATTTTGAACACTTTATTTGGATTGTGATTTGTCATTTAGATTTATTTTCATTATCCACTAATATTGTACATTTTCATGTTAAAGGCCGACTCAAAAATAACTAAAGGTAAAATAAGGAAGAAAAAATCATCAATCCTAGTAAGATAATGAATACGATTCTTTTATTAATTCAAGATTATGCTTTTGTTGTTTTTATGAATCTAACTGTCCTTAATTTGTCTGCTTTCAGGACATTTCTCGTTTAATTTCACTGACCCAGGTTGCTGACAAGGATGATTCGAAATATTATCCACCTGTTAAATGTGAATGAGAAACCATGATTGATGAAATTGTTGAGTCGGTCGTCAATATTGTGACTTTAGTCATCTCTACTGAAGATCACACTCCACTTCTTCCACCTCCTACAGTTAATAAATGGGGAAGGCGTCCCGCTAGAGATAAACATAAAGGAAAGGAGATTGTGAAGGGATGACTATCCCCCTTAGACATTTGTTTGCTTGAAGATATAGACAACAGTGTTGTAGCTGAGTTTGATGAGTGGATTCAAAAGGGTCGGTTGAAGCACTCGAAGTAAGTTTTCTTAGAGATCACGTTTGCATTCCGAATATTGTTGTTATTTATAATACATTGATATTAACATATGTCACATTATTTAGGTCAAATAAAGTATACCATGATCGTGAGAACAATCTGAATCCAGCTTTTAATTTTTCAATCGCTGATGTCACTGATAAGGAATGGTTTTACACATTGCTCACCCTAGGCCAGCCTATCTCTTCCTCTGTAAGTTTAATTTTTTGCACTTGATATTATTGCTTACAGATATTATACTGATAATATACCAACATAATACCAAAATATAAGGTTTTGGACACTTTGCAATGTCTGTATACACATATTATACTGATATGATACCGATTTCACCTATATATTCCATGTCCTTAAACTATGTTATGTTGTCTTGTATACATATTATACTGATATGATACCAATGCCATCTATGTAACATGTTCTTAAACTCTGCTATATTTATTATTTCAGTATAGTGAGATGTTATATAAACAACATACTTATTGTGTTTTGAATATTTCATGTTTATACAATTTTTATTCATGACCCAAATCTTTTATTGTAATTTAGAAATTTTGTATTGGCGGCATGTAGATGTGATGTTCTATTACTTGCGTAAGAAAAGCAAGTATGACGAATTGATTAAAATCAAGTATACAACGACAGACAACGTTTTCGATCAAAAGTTGCAGTCGATTTATAGAAGATTCGAAAAAGAGAACGATGCATTTATGTTAGGGGATGAGATGGTAATTATGGAGTATATGCTAGGGCATTACATGTATTGCAACATTCTGTGGTCTGATGTTGACTTTGTCATTTTTCCTATTAATATTGTGGCTACGTTCTATTGGATCCTGGGTTGCATCAGCATTCACGAGGGTTGCATATATGTTTACAATTCCCCGCATACTCCTACTGTTGATTCTGCGTCAATGGAGGCAGTTCAAGCTTATTCCACCATTCTTCCTTTTTATCTTGAGATGATTAGATTTTACGAATCGAAAGTTGAGCAAAAAGATAGACCGGGGAAAGAGCCATTCAAGGTGCAAGTGGTTGATAATCTATCAGAACAAGATGAGAGTGATTGTGGAATGTTCATGTTTTATTTTGCTGAATGTTTTGCCACCGGAAAAAAAAAATTTCACTTGTTTTGGATGTGGTAAGCTACAGTAAAAGGGTGGTTGTTAGTCTGTACTTGCATGGTAGAATGAAGCAGAATGAAGGCACCAAGAGTGACGATGAAAGATCAGGTCGATTCAATGTTGACTGTAGGATCCAATCATAGTGTGTCTTACAAAAGTGAAGAATAGAAGAAGCTAGGCTGTTGGGACCCCTTCCCTAGGACGAAGGGCTAACCGACTGACACAGTGTCCCAACAAACCCACCCGCAAAACAAGCTCCCCAAGACACTGTTAAGCCTCATATCTCAACACTACACCACACACTATCAGAGTAATCATAGGGAATGCAAAGAAACTTAACGCAAAGAACATTAACACACTTGATATTCATCAAAATGGGTCATTATAACATATGTAGCAATGGGAGTAACCAATCCATTATATACAAACTTTTCTTTCCCTTATACATAGTTTCTAACCCTCAAAACACAAAAAGTACAGAGAAAACCCACCAAAACAAAGTAAAGAGTACAGCTCTAGGCGATGACCACTCCCTTGCCCTTATCTACGGCTGAAGAGCCTAAAAAGCTAGAGTAGTGAGCCTAATTGTCCACAGCGGCTCAGTAAGTAATGCAGTATAATTCATAACTTAAAACAAGAATTCCGCAGAGTAAAACACGTGCCATGAATGCATGAACAATAATATTATGCAAATGAATGCAATAGTAAATACAATTTAAATCATCATGCAGTCGTGCACCTTCATTTAAAACAGTTATATAGTTAAAACATTCGCTGGGGCTCTCGCAAGTGCTCCAAGGCGACTGGAAATCCACTCGAGCGCGTTTCAGATAATTAGGCATATCGTGTCGACTTCGATTAGGACTTATTATCATTGCCATCATCGTGATGACCGATTATGACTTATTTTCGTTGTCTTATTGTGACGACCCAATTAGTTCTTATTGTCATTGCCATCATCATGAGCCCACAAAACCCCCTCAGCGGGCACTTTGTGCTAGGTGGTCACCTCTTGGGGTCATATGAGAGACCGACACAACTCACCCTAACCCTGTTGTAACACCTCAATTTTCGATCGGACCTCCGTTCACGTGTGAATCATCGTCCGATGAAAATCGAGATGCTACTAAAATTTTCTTCTATCAAAAATCTTATTCTTCGGAATACCGTTCAAATCATAGTATATTTGTTCTTAAGTCAATATTTCAGTAATCATTTGTTAAAATCAAACATCAAAAGGGTTCTCAAAATATTCACCAGATTAAACGACACAAATTATTATTATTTTTTTTTTTATAAAATCAACTAATTTGTCTAAACCTTAAACTCAAACCAATTTGTCTAAACTTTATTTTAGACATTAATAATAATAGCATCAATACCTAATCATTTAATCATTTTAGCTCATCTACTATGTGTATAAATAACTATTTATTTATTGATATTTTATTTATTTAATTATTTGCTAGCGACGTGACACGCTTGCAAAGTTACGGGGTGTTACAATCTACCCCCCTTAAATAAAATTTCGTCCTCGAAATTTGAATCGAGCTAATGCATATTGTCCAGCGGTCTGTCTTTCTTATGATCCCCTATTCTTTCGCTGCGCTACTCTGATCTTACTTCAAGAATCCTTCATGTACCACCAGATCATTATCTTGTTTCTGATTCATGAATTTACTAGAGCCTTTATTCCTCCACCTTAACTTCATCGTCTAGCCATGCTACTAGATGTGATTTCGTATCTTTTCTGTAGTCATTTTCTATGGAGTAGTTGAAATTTCATCAAGTCCTTCCCATCATTCCTTTCTTAGGCGATTGTGTTCCTATAGACCTCCTATCCCGAGAAATCATTGGTCACAATCCAAAATCAACTCCCGTAGTAATGGAATATAAATCATACTAACCAAGAATGTCATGTGAAATATCCATTCCCCGAGTAGTAGTTGAAGCCTCAGAGATTCAGGTATTAGAAGAAAATTATTCACCTGACAATAAAGAATTTAAGCCACTACTTTCGACATTGATCTTCCAGAGAATGCTTGTAAAATATTAATCATTAACATCTTGTTGGAGCAATGCATTGAGGCACAATACCAACATCAGCTAGACTTTCCTCCATCCATAGACTACATATAGTAGATGTTTTTCTCTCACCTCCTAATACAAACTACCAATCAAGAAATTTTTTTTTCTCTACAATTCATGATCTACTACTGTTAAGGTGAAGAATAACATTTATTTTATATTTATACATCTATATATAGTTATCTTCTAGTATTCTGGCCCCTCTTCTTGACCGCCATTCCCTATATGCCTATGCTATCTCACGTTTCTCATGCTAGGGTGACTCTAGGTGCATAGTCTCTAAGTTCTCGATTGTCTCAGTTGTCTAGAAGTTTATGCTTCTAAGTCGGCAACATTTTGTCTGTTTCTGGGTATAGGAGTTTGGGTTATAATACTTAGATAATCAAACTATATATATAACAAACAATCATACAACAACCAAGCAACCAAAACACGCTAGCGTAATGCAATCCCAAAGCTTCCATTTGTGCTTCTAGGTCCGTGTGCCCCATCCCACACTCGCCCTTCCACACAGACTTCCGCCTAGAATTACATTACACCCAAACAATGGCACAAGTGTCTCGATATCCATGACTGCAACTATCCCACCATCATTAACTGGGCCCTTGGCTAACAAAGTGCGATAGTGCAACCACAGACATTTCTAAGGCTGACACAAGACCCACCATACTGTATTGCCCCATCCTAGTACAATACAGTGCGTACAAGTTCAACCAAAGAAATCGATCACTCACCAAACATGGTCCGTCATTCTCCAAGTCTAGGATTCCTCCGTACCCCCAAATCTTTATGTATCCCATCCTACATAGAGACCAGAGATATAGGCTCCTCCCAAACTCGGGTCCTAACCAAACAAGTGTGCGTTCAAACACGTTATCAGTCTCTAACCTATGCCCGAAAAGCTTTTAATTTATTTCTGATCCACTGTGCCTTTGAGACAACACTCGGTCTCTACCTAGACCTATGGTCATGGTGTTCAACACTAATGCCTTTCTTGTGATGCCATAATTCTCGAATCAAATTGGTCACCACGTAGGGATCAACCTTCAAGGATATCTTCCTGAAGTCGGGACCAACCCATCAGAGACAGTTAACCTTCTAAGAATGGCACCAACCCTCAAGAACAACTCTGTAAGGCCACCCATCGAGGCGCTCTTTCCAAAGAAAGCACCAGCCATATGAGGGTCACTATAAAGATACATTATTAAGGATACTCTTCCTCAAGAAGAGGTCAACTATCTGGAATACCCTTCGGTATTCAAGTCACGCCTGTGATCGGTGACTCAAGTACTCTAGCATCACTTCACAATACCTAGATCTCTACCCATGCTACCCTTTTTTTTTTCAAAATCATATCCAAGAAAATTCATTTTTCGGGAAATCAAATCCGATAAAATTCATTTCCAGTGAAAATCAATTTCAATAAAATCTTCATTTCAGTGAAAATCATCTCTCGTAAACTCAAATCTAACCCAGTACATCATAATACTGAGCTCTGATACCATATTTGTAACACCTCAATTTTCGATCGGACCTCCGTTCACGTGTGAATCATCGTTCGATGAAAATCGAGATGCTACTAAAATTTTCTTCTATCAAAAATCTTATTCTTCGGAATACCGTTCAAATCATAGTATATTTGTTCTTAAGTCAATATTTCGGTAATCATTTGTTAAAATCAAACATCAAAAGGGTTCTCAAAATATTCACCGGATTAAACGACACAAATTATTATTATTATTATTTTTATAAACTCAACTAATTTGTCTAAACCTTAAACTCAAACCAATTTGTCTAAGCTTTATTTTAGACATTAATAATAATAGCATCAATACCTAATCATTTAATCATTTTAGTTCATCTACTATGTGTATAAATAACTATTTATTTATTGATATTTTATTTATTTAATTATTTGCTTGCGACGTGACACGCTCGCGAAGTTACGGGGTGTTACACCTGTACCCCCGAACCTCGAGATTTGGTGCACTTTTCATTTAAAACTCATTTAAAGGATGTCAATTTATCACAATATGTAATAACATTTTCACAATTGACAGAATAACAAGCTATAAGAAATGAGTTAGCAAACACTACTCATAGGGATGCTTCGCTCTTGGTGCTCTCTCTTGCTACCGGTCGCGTTCCACTAGTACTTAGTCTTGCGAAATTGACATAACTCCTTAACATTAACATGACACTTGGCTCAATCTAACTCTACATCATTGGTCAATCAATGGATTGACCTAGTCAAAGGTAGTCCATTTATGTTAGTTCAACTTGCCGTAAGTCACTAGGTCAAATTGATTGACCTTGGTCAATCTTGGTCAACCCTACTTAACCTATCACTTGCTAACCTAGCTGGTCAACAGAGTCCCAAATGGTCAATTCTGGTCCACATAGAGTCAATTGGGCCAAAAGAGGTCAATATCCCCAATTCCCCTCTTTTAGGCACAACATTAGCTTATGGCCCTATCTACGGGTAATCCGTACATTGGATTTGTGCCAAACATTGCAGAATTGTTCTAGACTCCTTAAGCTTTTCCCAGAATTCTGAATCACAATTTTTGGACTTCATTTACTAGGGTTTCTAGGTATGATAACAGAAACTATACAGATCCCGTATACTCTGTGACAGGCAGTGACTGTTTGCCTGAGTTGACCTACCTACACATATCAGAATGCCCTAAAATTTGGTAGGAAACTTCTAGACATATCTATGGATCTCTCCACCAAATTTCAGGTCAATCTACGAAGGTTTGGTCAGTTAATGTCATCTTCGAAATTTCAGCCAAATTGCAGAAAATTTCTGGGTTTATGATTCCTACTATCTTTCTAGTATTCGTTTTTCCAATAAACTACAATTTCATGGGTCGTTCTTTGTGTCTATTGCAGTATGTAGGTCATAAAACATCCCCTAATCAAGAATATTTCGAATCAGTAACATGTAATATCCAAATCATGCCTATCATTCCATCTATATTTTGTTGCATTCGAAAGAACACAAGAAATTTGCTCTAGCACTTTACAATCATGGCATATTTGTAAGTATAACAAAACACATTCACAAAGGCTCAAGGTTAGATCTTTGTACCTTTCTAGAACCTCTACTATAGGGTTTAAAATTCCTCTGGTTCTAGTCCGAATAGGTGCCTTTAGGTGTTCCAAATATGGCTCCAAATCTGGTCTCAAACTATTTCTGTCGGCACTTGTGCAACAGTAGGTCTAATATTTAACAACAGTGGCTTATAAGACATATTAAATATTTCAGTTTCTGGTTTCTACCACTTGGACACTTGAATGCACATGATAAGGGGTAGAATGATAGATTTTACCTCAAAGGCGAGCTTAGAATGGTTTAAGTATGAGCCTTCCTAAGGTTGTTCCAACTGTTTCTGTCACACAGCTGTAACAGTGAGTAGATACCAACTTCAATGGTCTGAAAATCATGTACAAGGCACTATTTTTTGTTCTTTAACACTTGGAGGTTAAAGTACATATGAAAGTAAAGACAGTGGACAGTTTTACCTCCAAAAAGAACTGAAAATGGCCAAGATTCAAAGCTCCAAAGGTGACTCCAACACATACTTTCTGGTTTTTCTGGGTTTGAGCTCAAAGAAGACATTTGGCATGGAGGGTGCTTGCATGGCAAGGATGGGTGACATGTGGCCATCCAGGTGGTTTCCAACCTCACATGCTAACTGCCTAGTTGGCAGCATTCATCGGCCACAATGGAGGTTGTGAGTTGATGGCTCAAACCATAGATCTAAACCATAAGCTCCCATGGTTTTATGCTGGAATTTTGCTGGAAAATCACCCAAAAATTCAAATAAAATCCCCAAAACAATGCACAAAAGACAAGCAAAAGAGGGCTGGACCCGTTTTGGGTGCGTGGACCAGCCAAAACCATGGGCTAACCCACGAATCAGGCCTTAACCTAGAGTGGGCCAATGGCCCTCGTGCGCGCCGAGAATCTATATATATATATATATACTTATACATGCATATATACATTTATATACTGTAAATTTTGCATTTTTCTGCCATTTTTTCTAGATTTACAAAATTTATTTATTCATCATTTCTTATCAAAAATGTCTCAATTATACTTCAATTCATCAATTACTCAATTATTTTCTCCAAAAATCAAATAATTTTTCCAAAATCATATTTTTCCCCCAAAAATTTTATTTATCACTCTAAAAATTCAATACTTGGTCCAAAAATTTAATAATTGATCCTAAAAATTATTTTTTCTCAAGAAAACGTATCTTCCCAATGGTTTCATGTGTTTTCTCCATAAAATTGCATTTTCTCACACTATTCTCATTTTCTTCATTAATTAATTTCAAATTAAGAAAAATTGGAAAAAATGATGTATTTTCTCATTAAAATTCCAAAAAATACATAGAATACATATGTGTCGGATTCGTCAATCTGATGCCAAAAACATGGGTCATCACATAGGCTGTCATATCTTGCATCACAATTTTTGAAGGACAATGTGTAATACCATTTTTGATATTTTAGATATGTATCATTTGAAGACGATTATGGTTCATTTATAACAATTTTAACTATTTTTCATTTGAATTTTGTCTTCTGAGGGAGATTGTTTTATTTTTGAATCATCTATGAATAATGTTATTCATATGTGAACTTTGTTATACTGATTTTATTCAAAAATGATACAAGGGATCAATTCTGAAGCACTGATCTTAGTTTTATACACACATTATTCTTAAGTTAAACGTACTATTATTTGCGTGTTATTCATTTGTATCGGTTGGATTATTTATGCTTTATTCATATGTTATACTTACTTTAAACATATATTTACACATCATTCAAGCAATTGAAAGATGTTTTTTTTATACACGTATTATTCATATGGTATATCGAGGTTATACTATTAATTATTCACGCATTTTTCGTAAGGTGTATTGACCAGCAGAACATTTTTTATACATGCATTATTCGATCGTTATCGCTATATGTTTATATGTGAATTATTCTATTTTTATCCCTGCATTATACCACATTTCATGGGTTATATATATAATTATTTACGCATTATTTGATTGTTATTGCTAAATTTTTATACACACATTATTTGATCTTTATCCCTATATTATACTACATTTTACGAGTTATATATATCATCATACATGCATTATTCGATCGTTATCGTTGCATGTTTATACGCACATTATTCGATTTTTATCCCTACATTATACCACATTTAATGGGTTATATATACAATTATTCACGCATTATTCAATTGTTATTGCTAGATTTTTATACACACATTATTCAATCTTTATCCGTATATTATACTACATTTTACGGGTTATATATATCATCATACGTGCATTATTCGATCATTATCGTTATATGCTTATACGCACATTATTCAATTTTTATCCCTACATTACACCACATTTCACGTGTTATATATACCATACATATTATTCACGCAATATTCGATCGATATCCCTATAATTTTATACATGCATTATTCTAGCGTTATACCTATATTATACCACTATTCACGAGTTATACCATTATTTACGCATTATTTTATCGTTATCCTTACATCTTTATACGCACATTATTCGATTGTTATGCCTACATTATACCACCATTCACGGGTTATACCATTATCCACGCATTTATAATGGTCAAATAAAACGTTGTTATAGACGTCTATAGACAACGTTCACGAATGAATGTTGTAATAACTTACATTCTTTTAACAACAGTCGAGTAACGAACGTTGTAGAAGGTGTCATTTGACAATGAGCAACTACGATTGTTGTAATAACATAGAACAACATTCGTCTGCTCGTTGTAATGGCCTTTTCAACAATGTTCTCATGGTGAACATTGTTGTACACATTTTACATAAGCGATTTTACAACATACATTTTATGAACGTTATTGTATGCCTTCTATTAGAACAGTCGTTGATGCACATTGTCGAATTGACGTTGTTGTATCATCAATTTCTTGTAGTGCCTATTAAGGTAAAAATCATTTAATTAAAAATCAAGAGGAACTTTGAAGATTTTAAGATTTGGAGTTATTTTATTTTTAAGTTGAATAGAAAAATAAGAACTTAAGGAATTTTAAATGGTTTAAGACTTAAGATTATTCTATTAATTTGGAGGAGTAATAGAGGCTTAGGAAAATAATATATGAATTTTCTATGGTCAAATTAAAATTATAGAGCAGTGAAAAAGGAATTTTAATTTAGAGCCCAAATTTAAGTTTTAGTATTTTTAAATTTTTAGTTCTAATCTAAATAGATTTATTTAGAATTTAATAAATTGTAGAAGCTTAGAAATTAATTAATAATTTTTTTAATTTCAGATCAAGAAATTTGGAAGACTTAGAAAATGTTGCATTTAGATTATATAAAATTCTAGAATTTTGGAATAATTCTAAATTCGTTGAAATTGATACTTGGGCCTTAAAATCATTTTAGAAATTATTTAAGCTTAAGAATATTTTTGAATAAGACTTAGAAAGTTTTATTGATTGTTAAATTTCAGATTTTACAAGTTTAGAGAATCAAACATTTCGACGGAAAACAAGGTAGCCCTTAAGATCTATGGAACCGGGTACGCATGATTTCCTTGCTCATACGTATTATATAGATTTAAAATTTAAAACATCTATTTCAATAGTTCTAAGTTATTAGAATTTATTATTAAATTGATTGAAATTGTTTGCTGTGTTTGAATGATGTGTGATAAATGATTATTTAATTATTGCATGCATGAATAAGAAAACATGCACTTAGATTTCATCATATACTCATGTGATGTAACACCCCCAGCTCCCGATCTTTCTTACTTACGTCATAGGTGACGTGGTTGTCTCGTAACTTGAGACATTATTCTTCTAAGTGCAGTCAATCCTGCTTTCTATTTGAGAACTGGGGATATTACTTTTTCTTTTCATCAATGTTCGCATCTGATAGTTTCATTAGTTCATATCCAAGGGATAAAGTATAAATACAATAGAAACACAATAATCTTAGTATTTCAAGATAACTGAAGACATTGATTCATAATCAGAGTTACAAATAATTTTGTGGGCTCCATAGCCATCTTTTGATTATACAGATATTATCGACATTTGACATAATCAAATATAGTGGGTCACAAACCCTACAATACACTTCATTTTCTACTATCCTCATACTATGAGGCACACTGTTATTAATTCACATTGATTTGCTGGGGCGAGGTCTTCAATAGTTACCTGAAAAAAATGATTGGATGAGCTCAAGAGCCCAGTGGATCATACACAGTATATCCATAGCATTATTTAAACCAAACACTGAACATGCAAACACTTATCATCCATTAGACGTTTCAAACATTTATTTATCAACAGTTGTCAATTAGACCGAAAGGGGTTAACCTCTGTGTTCCAGATCTGCTCTGAAACTCAAACCCTTCTCTGGGATCATTTTTGAAACCCAGTTCATTCAGGTATCAATCATGACAACCAGTTCTAATTCTGCATGGAACACACATGAAGGACATTAGTCAAAGCCCCGGTACGTGGTTGAAATCTTTATTTAATCTTCTTTTTGTGAACAGAGCATAATAAAATAAATATTCATCAATAATTAAACATTTCATCAGAATGATATCATAAATCAATATATTCATAAATAAAAACAATGACTTTCGATTTCTGATGTAGAAGATCCTATAAGACGCAACTACAGAGCATACTCTCTCGGTCATAAATAATATAAAATAAAGGAAAGTCTTTCACAAATCATTTAGTCATTAACCTTGCATATTTCTAGGCATTCAAACAATGCAAACATCACATATTCAGCATTAAAATTTAAATAATACTAGAGAGTAGAGTAATCACTTCCACCTTAATTTTTGTGTTATTATTCCCCCTTGTTTCGAGTCTTTGCTTCAAGATCTCAACTTTAGCTACTCTTTTTTCTAAACTTTCCTCCTTTCCCTCTCTTCTCAAGCACACTTCAATGCTTTAATTTGGTATCCCCAAAAATATGAGGAGAGGCTCCCTATTTATAGTAGAGCTTTGATCATTAAGGTTAGTATTTAGGGTATGGTAGTGGTTAACTTAGAATAATGGAGAGACAATGAGGTCATCCATGCTTGTTTGTAAGCAATTGTAATTATTAATAATGGTGGTTTGATATGCATTATTCATATACTTTAAAGCTATTTTTAATTGATTAAAATTGACACTATCTTCTTTAATTATTTAAAGATGATAGTGATGGTGGTTGCATAATATTTTTCATATCATTTCTATTTAATTAAAATTGACACTATCCTCTTTAATTATTTAAAGTTAATAGTGATGGTGGTTGAATAATATTTTTCATATTATTTCTATTTAATTAAAATTGACACTATCCTTTTTAATTATTTAAAAATAATAGTGGTGGTGGTTAATAATATTTTTCATGTCATCTCTATTTAATTAAAATTGACACTATCCTCTTTAATTATTTAAAGATGATAGTGGTGGTGGTTGAATAATATTTTTCATGTCATCTCTGTTTAATTAAAATTGACACTATCCTCTTTAATAATTTAAAGATGATAGTGGTGGTGGTTGAATAATATTTTTCATGTACTTAAAATTACTTTTATTTATTAAAAATGAAGTTATTACTATAGATAAAGTTTACTTAATTATTTTATTTAAACTAATAATCAACTTCACTATTTATAATCAACTTTATTTTTCATGACACTATTAGTCAACTTTATTATTTACAATATCATTTATAATTTTATTATTTATGATGCTATTAATTAACTTTATTATTTATCATACTATTAATTAATTTTACTATTTATAATACTATTGATCAATATTACTATTTATGACATTTTTTAAATATGTCAAAAAATAAATTTATGACACTTTCTTGTCATTCATGACTTTCTTGATAATGGTCAACGTTTGTTGACCAAGGTTGTTTGACACTTAATTATAGTCATAAAAATTTTTTTTTGGTATTACAACACTAAAAATTTCATGTATTACATGTAAACTTTCATTTTCAATATCATGCATTATTTGATTAATTTTCTATTGTATGTGTGATGCCTTGGTATGATTGAGCTTATTTGTGAAACTAAAAATAAGACGAAGAATTATTGAGAATCCACGCACTAGTGCGATCGATGAGCCTAAAGCAGATCGAGGTGGCATCTCCTATATGTCACCGCTTGAGATTGACGAGCCACAAGGCAGATCATAGGTATTTCCAACCTTCAGCTACCTGTGATAGCTAGAAGTCTTTGAGAGGAAGTACGAGGCTGCAGTAAGTACTTTCTCTTATACTATGATACCATGATATTGAGATATGACTGATTTTATATAGTACTTGAGACCTTCTACGATTAGACAAGATCACAGGGAATATCGAGAGTCATCTCAACACTCTTCCGATCTCAGACTTCGACCATGTAACACTCCGAAATTTTACAAATGCGTTGCATCGCCAATCAAAATAAAATAAAATATTATTTTTATAGAAAAATAAAAATTCAAAATAAAATAACACAAAGAAAATTAAAAATAAAATAAGTAATAATCTGTACAATATGAAAACATATATAATATATGAATTTTAGAATTAATAAGATTTTAGAAAAATAAATAAGAGACTCATGAAAAAAAGAAATAAACAAATTAAAAAATCATATATATTGAAATATATACATAGATTATGGTTTGAATATATATATATATATATATATATATATATATATATATATATATATATAACATTAGTCGATGAAAATTATTGTAAATTAAAATTCTAGATTTGGTTGAGAAATAAAGATTAGTTGATCGAAACAAAAATAAAAATGATGAAACTTATTAATTTGATTAAAAATTCACAATTTGTTTAAGAAATGAAGTTCGATTGAAAAAAAGATATAATAAATAAATAAATAAATAAAAAATGACGGAAGCATGCTTATTTGATTGAAGGAAATGTTGATTTTAGAATAGATTTTCGAATTGATTGAAAAAGAAAAATAATAGAATAAAAATCTGGGTTTTTAGATTTTTGGAATTAAAAAAATCCAAAAAATCTAGATTTTGGTTCAGTTGAGCAACCGAGATCGAGAAAAAAAAGAGAAAAAAAAAACAAACAAAGAAATTTGCAAATCTGAAGAACGAACCAGATTTTTCTAGATTGGGTGGTGGAAGACAAAATTTGGGAATTGAAAGAAGAAACCAGAAAAATCTAGTTTGGGTGGTGGAAGACAAAATCTGGAATTGGAAGAAGAAACTACAAAATTCTGGGTTTTGGGTGTTTCTGTAGCTGAAGAAGAGAAAGCAGAAAACCAGATTTTGTTGGGTTGATTCTCGAATTTGGTTTGTGGGTCGTTAAAACAGAGCAAGAAGAAGCAAAAATTGAATTTTGTGACTCAAATTTCTAGTTTGGGGCCTTTGTATAACACAAGAAGAAGAAACCAAAATCTGGTTTTGGTTTGGGTTTGTGCGTTCAGAAAGAATTGAAGAACCAAACGGCTGAGATTGTTGTTTATTTTCTTATTTTTGGCTGTTAAAAATAGAGGAAAGAAAAATGTGGTGATGAGATTGGTGGTTGTTCATGGCTTGAACGGATAGCAAAGGAAGATCTTAGAAAAAAAATGTCTGGTTTGTGCGTTGATTTGGCCGTGATGCATGAAGAGAAAAGCAAAATCTGATTTGTGATTTGGAGTTATTAATGCTTGCTGTCTGTGCTACAGTGGAACGTGAAACTGAAATGAAGAAGATGGGAAGCTACAAGGTGAGTGCGTGAAAGAATGGTGCAAAAACTAGAAATTTCTGGTTTGATGTCGTCAGATGAATGAATGAAGAAATGAGTTTTGGTTTGATTTGGGGCTACTGATGCAATTTTTTTTATGAAGAAGATGAACATGATTTGGTGTGTGTGCGGGTGGCTGGTCCATGAAAGAAGCTGAAAATGAAGAACACGTGCAGCTGGTTTGGACCATGAAGAACGAAGCAATGAAGATGAATCCGCGAAGAAAAAGATGAATAGTGCATCGTGCATAAATTTTAGACACGGAAAATAGATATTTTCTCGATAAAATTTTTATTTTATTGAGAAAATTATATTTTCTGCTGTTTGGATGGACAAAAGGGTAAGAAAAAAAATTTTAAAAATTTTTTCATCTCCACTATTTTTTCACCATAATTTTCTCAGCCTAAAGGGTGGAAAAATATAATTTTCTCATGAGAAAATTTTTTGTACATAAATTTAAAAAATAACTACCTATAATTAACTTTTATTAAATTTTTTCATGTCCAACCAAACAACCATGAGAAAATTTTCTCAATAACATTTTTTTAAGAAAATTTTCTTAAAAAAATAATATTTTCTCAAAGAAAATTTTCTTAGCAACCAAACACAACCTTAGATCTGAAGAAAATTTCAAATCTGAAGAAAATTTCAGATCTGATTTATGTGTGTTGATGGTGCAAAAATTTGGGCATGCGTGGATTGTTGGCCGTGATACACTGCTGGTGCGCTACCGTTGTGTTCGCACGAAGAAGAAAAATGGCAGTAGTTGCAATCTGCACGAAGAGCAACGTGCAAAAAAGAGGTTTGGTCGTTGGCATCGCTCGCGCGAAGAAGACGAAGAGGGGTATATTTTGAAATTTTAAATTTTAGTATGAAATTTATTTTTAGTTGATTATAGATACAAAAACAAAATGAAATTAGAAATTTAAAACTTTATTGAATATTTTAGTAGAAATATTAATTTCGATGCTTGTGGATTGTGATAGATGCTTAGAATATAAAGATCAAAGTTTAGGAAATTCAAAGTTTCAGATATTAGAAATTTAATTTTATTTAGAAGCTAGATGTAAATAAATATTATAATTCTTTTTATTCAAATAAAAATTAATTAATTCATTTAAGAAAAAGTCTTAAGATGAAATAATTTTATTTTGAAACTTAGAATTTAAGAAATCTATAATTTAGATTTAATATCTTGGAGATGAATAATTTATTTTAAAAGATGTAGCTTAGGGATTTTTATATGATAAATTAGTAATTCGGAACTTAGTTCAAAATTTTAATATGAAATCTTAGTTTAAGTGAAATGAAATTTATAGAACATGAATGAATTATTTTGGAGCCCAAATTTAAGTTTTAGTGTTTTTATTAGTTCTAATCTAAATAAATTTATTTAGAAGTGAATAAATCATAGAAACTAGAAAATTAATTATGAGAGTTTTATTTTTAGATTAAAAGTTTAAATTAGTAGAAGTATTATTTTTATAAAATATAAGCTTAGAAGTGTTTTTGAACTAAATTTGGATGTACACTGAAGACCTAGAAATAAATAAAAATGAATTTTATTTTAGTTTTAGAAACCTTATTTTGATTCGAATAAAATTAGTTGAAATTAATATTTAGATATTTAGACTTTATAATCATTTTAAAAATTATTTAAGCTTAAAAATATTTTGAATGAGATTAATTGTGAATCAGAAACTTAAAAAATTTTATTGATTTTTAAATTGCAGATTTTACAATTTTAGAATATCGAATAGCTCAAAGGAAAGCAATGTGGCCCTGAAGATCTGCGGAATCAGGTGGACGTGATTTTCTTGCTCATACAAATTATGCAGATTTAAAATTTGAAGCATTTGTTTGATTAGTTCTAGGTTATTAAAATTTTATTCTGAAATTGATTGAAATTGTTTGGAGTGCTTGTGTGATGTTATGATAAATGATAGATTATTCATTGCATGCATAAATAGGAAAAATTACATTTAAGAAAATATGCTCTTAGATTTCATCATTTACTCATGTAAACTGTTATTTTCAATATCATGTGTTATTTGATTAATTTTCTATTGTGGTGTGATGTTGGTGTGATTGAACTTGTATGTAAAATTAAAATAAGACGAAGGATTATTAAGAATTCACGTACCAGCGTGATCACAAACCTGAAGCAGATCAAGGTGGTATCTCATATATGTCACTGCTTGAGATCGACGAGCTACAAGGCGGATTATAGGTATTCTCAACTGTGAGCTGTCTAGGATAGCTAAAAGTCCTTGAGAGATGGTACTCTATGCTAGCAAGTACACTCCTTTTGTAACACCCACCGGAAATCCTACCGGGACTTTTACCTACGTCCTAGGGCCCATGTCATGGCGTGTCACTCACGAGGTACTGTCCCCTGCCCCCTGAGATTTTCTTTCGCCTCTGCGGAGATTCGAACCTAAGACCTAGGGCTCAAGTACATATTTCTTTCCTCATCCACTACCATTGAGCCAGTGTTCCCGGTGGGTGTTACAATAAAAGGCGCCTTTTTTATTGTAACAACCCACCGCCACTGCCACGGCCACCGGGACCCACACCAACGTCATGGCACGTCATGTCTCGTCATGGCGTTGTTATTCACAAGGTACTGTTCTCCCTCCTTGAGATTTTATTTCGCCTCCTTAGAGTTTTGAACCCATGACCTAGGGGATAAGTATATTATTCTTGGAACATCCACTACCATTGGGCCAAGTAGCTCAATGGTAGTGGATGATGAAATAATTAAGTACTTAAGCCTCAGGTCTTGGGTTCGAATCTCCACGGAGGCGAAAGAAAACCCTTCGGGGCGGGGATGATACCTTATGAGTAACAATGCCATGACGAGCCATGACGTGCCATGACGTGGGTGTGGGTCCCGGTGGCGGTGGGTTGTTACACCTTCGGATTGTGATTACGACAGGTAATCAGCTTAGGCTGTTACCTGAGATTTGTTTCTGATTTAGATCACAAGGAATACCGAGAGTCATCTCAACACTCATCCGGCATTAGATTACAACCAAAACAAATGAATGTTTGAGACGCCAAATGTGTGAAAGTGTTTGTAATGTTTTGAATTTTGATCTGCATAATGCGTGTGATGTATAGGAATGATCCACTAGGCTTTCAAGCTCACTCCCATTTTATTTTTCAGTACGCATGGATGTAAAGTACTGTAACTTACGTCAGAAGACCCTCACTTTGGATTAGTAATCTCATGGGGGAGGTTATCCGAGATAGCATGTGGCACCCTGGCTCTTGGCATCTAGCTCTGATGCGACAAGTCATCGCGGGGCTGCGCACGAAGATTACGTGCCCCCGTTCGTTTGGCGGGAGATGTCAAGTGTCTGGTCGTTCGCCAAGAGCCAAAGGCCACATAGTTCATTTCTCTTTCTCATTCTATCTCATGTTTCTAAACCTTTCTTTTAAACAAGTTATGAAGCCAAAATTTAAAATACACAATAACCATCAAAATACTTGTTCCTTTTCAGTAAATGTGAAATTCAGTAAAAATGCATGCAGCGGAATTCTAATCTCTTATAAATCCATAGTGACATCATATTTGACCAGGTGAAATACTTTGCAACGGAATAACATTTCAAAATCATTTCTAAAGCATAACATGAAGGTAAAAACATGGCCCAACGGGCCTAAGTTCCAAAATATTTAATTTACATGTAAATTAGTTTAAAGGACGGAGCGCACACAAGCCCAATTCAGTTTAAACACAAAAATATTATTTACAAGGAAATGGTACAACAGTAAACCAAAAATAGACTAAGAACCGTAGCAACCTCCCAGCGAGGTCTCTACCAAAATGATGGCCCGTCTGCTGCCCTACTTCTGTGGTGTTAATGATCACTTGTAATAGAAAAGTGGAGTGAGCTCAAGAGCCCAGTGGATCATCCCTACACGTCACTAGCATTTTACAAACCAGAATACAAAACATGTAAACACTTTCATTATATTAGGCGTTTCACACAATTACTTGTTTTGTTATCATTTAAGACTAAAAGAGTCCATAACCCTCGGTATCCCCTATGTGGTCCCGGAGCAAATCCGGGGGTAACGCCTGAGGGCTGGTTACCTATCGCAATCAGCTCGGGTAGGGACACCCACAGTGACACCCTAAGGCCAGTCACTATGCTAGTATGTGAAGTTATAAATCTTCTTTAGTCATACTTGTCATTCACAGGCATACACAAGCATCAAAGTAACATTTGAAGTAAACAAAATAGATATGTTTGGCTATTCATGGAGATCAACTCATAGAAATCTCTATCTAAGCATGTTATGACACAAGCAACCATACACCATGTCAATTCTTAACAAGGTCAATCAAGCAAGTCCTAGCATGCTTCTAAACACATCCTAAGCTAACCAAACATCATGTTATGCATTCAAAATTTTGATAAGGCTAGGGAGTAAGAAAATCACACCCATCTTTTGTACTCCTCTTTCTTGCGCTTTGCTCCTCGTTAAGCACGCCTCAGATTATCAATCTACATGGCTTTTAAACAATGAGAAGATGTGAGTCTAAGGCATTCAAGGCATAACAAAAACCTTAAGTTTTTTGTTCTTTACCCATGTGTTCCAAGATGTACCCAAAATCGAAACAAAAACAAGAGAATACTGGGTACACGATGCAATACTGCAGTAATGCTTCACATTATCGTGGTCGCCGAAGTCGGCAACATGTGCTTAACACCTCAATACATGGTCATTCGGCTTAAAACACATATTAACTCAAGGAAAACAGTTTACACTTGAGGAAAGTGATTTAAAAAGCTAAAAAAACAAGATCTCAAGAGGGGTTTCGAGATTTACCTTAGCGCAAGCCTTTTCCAAACGTGCCACAACTCGAATCCACCCTTGTTGATGTTGCTCTTGACGGATCTGTGCTTGAGAATGGTAAAGAATGGCTTGAAGGAGCCCAAACGACCCTTAGAACTCCAAAGATGACTTAAGAAATGAGATTAGAAAGTTTGGTGAGAGCATTAGAGAGAAATCAGTGAGTTGCGGTGAAAAAAATCTCAAATCTAGGGTTTTTTGCCCAACATTTCATTTATATAAAAATCGACGAATTACCGCAGTCACAATTCACCTACCACGGGTCACTAGAATTATCGTGCTACTAATCGTGGTAGACAAACTTATGTATGTTGCTCATTTTCTGATTTTTCGCATGATTACCACGGTCGCTCAAACACTGATCGTGGTCACCAGAAGGAAATTCCCTGTTTCATTTTTGGGTTTCTCCTACAATTATCGCGGTTACTATATGACTGACCGCGATCACTAGAATGATGTATTTCCCTTCGTTTTCTAGGTTTGTCCATGATTACCGTGGTCACTATTCCAATTACCACCATCACCTGAACGAAATTTGGCATTTAGCGTCTTTTCTTTGCCATTTCTCATTCTTTCCCAAATTGATATTATTTTTACATTTATTTTAAGTTTATTTGGACTTATAGTACATGGTTTTCGATGATTTTTGCTAATTTTATTATTTATTAAATTTATTATTCCACTTTAACCATTTACTAGCGACGTAGAGGTCTTATAGACTTTTAGGGTATTACATAGGAGGATTTGGAGGTCGTATTTTGTTTATTTTTACTGAACCAATTTACATGTATTTATTTTGGTTTTGGATTTCAGTCGATCATGTCATTAAACGATATATTATGTGTTTAACATTTATTGTTTTAATAGAAGTTTTTGAAGTGATTCCGTTACATAATTTGTAATTTATGATTTTCGATTCTTAGTTTGTTTTGTAGAACTGCAAAAATCTAGTGAACATAGTGAGAAATTATTTTGATCTTTTATTCTATGCGAAATATGCTTTCATATGTTTCTTTGAAAACTATTTATCAAGAGCTTGAATTGAAGAAAAAAATTTTGACAAGAAGAATTTTAAGTAAAATTTCGATTCTCAATGGGCGACGACCTATAACAAGTAATGGGAGGTCCAATTGGGAGTTGAAGTGTTACAGACGAAAACCAAATGAATGTTTGAAACGCCTAATGTTTGAAAATGCTTGTAATGTTTTGAATTTTGGTCTGTATAATGCGTAAGATGTGTAGGAATGATCCACTGGGCTTTCAAGCTCACTCCCATTTTATTTTTCAAGAACACATGGACGTAGTGCACAGTAGTTTTCATCTGAAGACTTTCACCTTTCCTTGGAAACCTCATGGGGGAGGTTATCTGAGATAGGAGGATTTAGAAGTTTAATTTTGTTTGTTTTAATTGTAACAGAACTGATTGTATAATTTTTATTTGAATTAAATTTTACTGTTTATATGCAATTACCTTGGTTTTGGATTTCAGATGATCAAGTTAGTATAAAATGATTTTTGATGATTTCATCTGTTGTGGCATTTACTCTTATGATTTTACGTGATTTGAGTTTCCTACGAAATGATTTCAAATTTTAGTTTGTTTTATTTAACTATAAAAATCTGGTAAATACAATGAAAGTTAATTTGATCTTTATCTTCTACTAAATTATGTTTTCAGACATATTTCCTTGACAATTGTCTATCAGAAAATTTGAATTTTAAGAAAAAGATTTTTACAAAAAATTTTAAGTGGCATTTTGATTCTCAATGGGCAACGACCCACATGTGAGGCATCTCCGCCAAAGGGGGCGCATCTCCGCGCTAAACCCATAACACGTGTCGGGAGGTTCGATTGGGAGTCAAGGTGTTACAGCTTCTCTCATAACCGATCGTGTGCCACTAGCTTTTGATCCTACGTAATCAACATGATTTCTTAATATCTATATGAAACTTGGCTCAAATTTAACTTTGTGGTTTTTGGTCAATCAAAAGATTACTCAGTTGTTAGTTGCATAGCAAACTAACATTAGAATAGGTACAATGTTGCATTTTAGAAGAAATAAAGGAGAATAGAAGTAAAAAATTGCATAAATTAGCAATAATTGCATGTAGTTGGGGACTTGCATTGTTTAATAGCTTTTAAACCTTATTTTGATGAGTTTTGTTATTCTTTTATGAGAAAATGATGTCTGGGAAAGAAATTAAGTGTATTGTAGGATACAAATTGAAGCACAAAGGAAGAGCGTGCAGAAGAAGGCAAATCAGGAAGGAAATCATGAGAAGAATACCAGCAGACCGCGGTCCATCAACTGAAGACCGCAGTAACAAAAGACGAACCAGATCAGTACATACTATACTGGTGACCGCGGTCCACATTCTGGTGACCGCGGTCACCAGAACATGAATTGCACAGAAACAGGCCAGACCGCGGTCCGCAAAATGAGAAGAATTTTTGGGTTTTTGCACAGAATCAATTACCGCAGTCCCTCACTTGAGTATCGAGAATCTCGTAATTTTTAGGGTTAATTAAGTGCGGATATAAAAGGAAAAAGTATAATTAGCAGAGGGAGATACCTAATTGGGAAAGAAACGACTGTGGCTGCTAAAGAAGGAGAAATAGTGTTTTTCTTTGAAGGGATTAAAGGAGTTCCAATTACAATTTGAGTATGCTTGATTTTTTATCTTTATCTTCCCTGATTATGTTCTTTTCCATGTCTAGCTAATTTAGTTTCACTGTTTGGGATATAAACTCCAATGTATGCATGATAATTTTAGCAGTTTAATTGATTTATCTGCACTACTCTTTATTTGTTCATGCTTAAAGCTTTATGTTTACTGGCCATAAGCGTAAAGAACCCAAGATCACTGAATTAACTC
>JAJIYU010002927.1:0-28535 GCA_030144865.1 Tinospora cordifolia | reverse complement strand
GTGTTTCTAATTACAAAATCACTTCCTAAGGTTTCTTTTATCCGAAAATTGCTAATTATCAACCAAATTTCACTTTCTAATTTGTGTAAACATTGATTTTTACTCAAATCCAGCTATTTTAAGAATTTACTAATATTTTTCTCTTTTTAATTATTTAATATTAGATTTATTTGATATCTTTCTATTTCTTTAATATTTTTAATGCTAATAATTAAATAATTTATATTTTTATTTATTTCCTATTTTATTTTCAGATAATAAATTATGTAATTATTAATTAATACTTATATAATGTTTGATTTATTTTTAAAAATACATGTACACTACATGTTTATTTAATTGCACATATTCCTATAATATGTAGTATTAACATTTATGGTGCTAACACATACCTTATTCATACACAAATTAGCCAATATGTGTATTTATACTTTATTTTTTTTTATTTCTCAAGTAATTCCTTAAATTTTGTAATTAATTCTACTAAACCTTAATTTTCATTTAATTATCAAATTAAGGTCTTATTTGTCTATTTTATTTTTTATTTTTCATGTGTCAATCCACAATTTGCATCCATATTTTTATTAAATCTTTGAAATTAATTTACTTAACTTATTTTATTTATTTTAAATTATTTGACAAAATTCTGGGATATTACAATATGCTTTTTCAATATCAATCTTAACGATCATTCCTCTTCTTTTACTCACCCTACAGCCTTTCACTAGTTTCTTTGCCACCAACATTGCATCCATATTTTGTCTTCCTTCTACAAATACCATTTGATTTTCTAATATTGTTGCCTACAATATCCCTTTTAGTACTTATGTAATGAATTTATACATGCTTGTTGTGAGGTTAATAGGATAGAAGCCTTAAACCGTTTGTGCTAGTCTTTTCTAGGATAAGACATATATATGTCTCGTCTATACACCCATTGGCCACTCTTATTTGGTAAAAGTTTATACCATAACCTTCATTACATCTCTTTTCACTATCTCCGAACTTTTTTGGAAGAAGAACATCGGGAACCTATATGGCCCTAACGCTTTGAACCCATCGCATTCAAATATAACGATCCTCACTTCTTCTAAAAATTGCTCGTCCAGCATCTTAGTCTCCTGCTCTGATATTTGGACTTGACAGTAACCCTTCCACACTCCACACTTGGGCTAGCTTCTTGGTGAAAATCCTTAACAAAGCAGTGCACCACAATCTTATCCTCCTCCTCTATCTCCTCCCCATTTTTGTAATCTATTTTGATAATTATGTTAGTTAATTTTATTTCACTCAAAATTCTTTGAAAGAACTTTGAGTTAGCATTATCCTCGTTTAATCATTTAATGTATGATTTGAGCATAAGGCCCTTACCCATTTCCTTACATAACTTCCATAATTCTTCTTTTTTCTCCTACCTCTTCTTGCTGCCCCGTCATTCCATTGTGAGCTACCCTTTTTGAGATCCAGTTCCATGATTCTGTCTTTCAGCTAATTTCTTTCCAGCCTCTCCTCTTCAATTACCTCCATTCTCATCATGTTGTGCTCTCGGATGTTTGTCATGTGTTTCCCTCTTCTTTTCGTACACCCTCACGCCTTCTATTATGCTCAAACCCCTTTATCCCTTTGCTCTGCCTCTTGTACCCCTTTTTTCTTCTCTATTATATCTTCTCTTGCATCAAAGCTGTGGGCACTAATGTATGCTAAGGGCCCTACCTAATTTAACACATCTTGGGGCATTAACCTTTATTGAGCTTCGCCGTACTTCCATGATCTTGATATTGTGTTCTCTAGACTTGTTGTACATCCTAGGTTCTTTTTGTATTAGGCACTTTGCTCCCGTAACTTGTTGAACTCTGCAGACTCCTATTCTCTAAGGCAGTATACGCTTGATACATATCATCATTCTGAAATGTGCCTCAATTTATCATACACATGCCCACTGATCTCAAGTTGACATTGCAGTGCATCTCCATTTGATTGGTGTCTTAGAGGTGCGAAAGTCACCTCTCCTCTGTAGTTGTCTTTTTGATGACACAAGTTGCCGTTCCTACATCCATGCCACTACTTCTGTTGCCGCACGCCTTTTCCTTAATGCTATTGCAGGTGGCTTCTTTGCCAATTGTGCCCTGCATTGATGTTCTGCCAATCTTAACTCGAATTTAGTCTAATCTTATACTATACACAAAATGCTAAATAACCGCTTGGTAACCTGTAAATAGACCTCAAACATAGCTCAAGCTTAACTTGATTGTCACGTCCAATCCAAGCCATTCTAACCGAAAATTAGTTTGAGTTGAATTAAATTACAAAGGTCGGGTTAGAAGCGAATTTGACTGGATTATGATTTCTCTAATCTAATTAGGGCTGGATAGTGGTAGAAAAGAACATGTTGTACTTGAAGATTACTTCTTATTTTTCCTTAAAGATTTTGGTGATAATCTTAGTTACATTATAAAATAATTTTTAAAATTCTTAAATAAATAACGCTAAAGGCTTGAAGCTATAATATATTGATTAAAAATTATATTATAAATAATGACAAAAGCTAACGTAATGAATTTTGCGAGGGGAATGGGCAAATTTGGTGTTGAGCCATCCGGCTGGAATCAAGACACGCAACACAACCCCTCGAGTCCGAGTCCCCGGTTTCTCCAAACCGCACGAAGTCCCTTCCTACACCCCCTTCCTTTGCTTTGTTATTTTCTTTCTTTTATTTATTAAGCTCTTGGGATGTGTACGATGACCAAAAGACAAGCAACCCACTCCGTTGAAGAGCAGCCCAGAAAGCGCCTCCTAAATCATCTCTCTTTTTAGTTTGTTTTTCAGTTGTTGAGGTAAGCCAGCCCTTTAGTTAAATCTCAAATAATCAGCCCATTTATTTTCATTTTAAATATGGATTGTTGTTTCATTTCAGTCTTTATATCTTTCCCCAAATGATCATGAGATTACTACCCACAAATTTAAAAAAAAAAAAAAAAGAAAAAAAAAAAGCTTCTTCTGGGTGTATTGGTTTGTGGCTCAGCTGATTTTCTTCTCTGTCTCCTTGGACAAAGGATTTGTTATTGGTAAAAGGGTTATCTCGTTGTATGTTTTTTTGGGTACTAGTTGATTGTTTGCAAGAAAAATCTGTCATCTAATCAATACCTTGAGCTTGAAACGGGAGGTCTCCTTTGTATGATACATCTTTTTAACTATATAATAAGAAGAGATCAGAAGATGAACTTATTATTCAATTAACGTTGTAATTATTTATTCTCGTGGAAAAGAAAAAAAAAATTATGCCAAGCCCTATTTTTGAAGCATTATTTTTTGAATTTTGGTTAGGGTTTTGTTTTAATTTAGTAAAAGAAGAAGCGCTAAAAATTTCAGTGGTTTTAGTGAATTCTTCCTCCCTCTTCTCTGCTTGATGCCGAATTTGTTTAGTTTTGTTATTACAAATGGTTCATAAATTTTATGCATGATATGTATACAGAGCAGCAACAGTTAATAATATGATTTTGATGTTACATGAGGAACAGAACTTGGATTTCAAATACCAATAGAGGAATATGCAACATGTTAGAGTTTCATCTCACCAGTCTCCTGTGCACAAGCTTGGAGATTCACACATAACATTATCACCAAAATTCAGATTGGCAGTGATCCAATCTTCTTCTTTTCTTCATCCAAATTTGGAATCAGAACTAACCACTGGATGGGAAGTAGTAGGGCCCTTAATTCCAGGTCTTCCTGATGATATTGCCCTCAACTGCCTTCTTCGGATTCCCGTCGAGAGCCTTCGAACCTGTCGAACAGTCTGCAAGAGATGGCATTTGCTAATAGGCACTAGAGAGCGGTATTTTACTCAAAGGAAACAACTGGGTTTTCATGATCCTTGGTTGTACATCTTTGCCTTCCACAAGAGTACTGGGAAGATCCAGTGCCAAGTCCTCAATCTCACCCATTTCGCTTGGCACTCGATTCCGCCCATGCCATGCAAGGATCATATATCCCCACGTGGATTTCGTTGCATTTCCATTCCTCACGAACCCACCCTTTTAGTCTGTGGCGGAATGGTCTCTGCTCGAGATTGCCCTCTTGACCTTGTTCTAAAGTTCAAAATGGATAAAAACCGTTGGAGCGTTATGAGCAAAATGATTACAGCAAGGTCTTTCTTCGCAAGTGGAGTGATTGATGGACTTGTTTATGTTGCTGGTGGAAATAGCTCGGATCTTTTTGAGCTTAATTCAGCTGAGGTACATGACCTGTCACAAGGAAAATGGCAACCTATTGCAAGCATGGGCACAAAAATGGCTGCTTATGATGCAGCAGTTCTTGACGGGAAGCTTCTTGTGACAGAAGGGTGGGTATGGCCTTTCATGTACTCTCCAAGAGGTCAGGTTTTTGACCCGGTTTCTGATAAGTGGGAAGCTATGGCTGTTGGGCTAAGAGAAGGGTGGACAGGGTCAAGCGTGGTGGTTGATGGGCACTTGTTTGTGGTTTCCGAACTTGAACAAACAGATCTAAAAGTGTATGATGTGGGAACGGATTCTTGGGATGTAGTTTCGGGTTCACCTTTACCTGAGCAGATAAGAAAGCCATTCTCAGTGAGCTCTGCAGGTTTTAGGATTTATGTTATTGGATGTGATCTTCATGTTGCTGTTGGTCACCTGAGGAAGTTGAAACCCCAGGAAAGTTGTGCAAAAGAATGGAGCTTCTTTGTTCAATGGGAAACAGTGAATGTTCCTGAAACCTTTTGTGATTTAATACCTTCAAGTTCACAGGTTGTGCATGCTTAGTTGTGTATTTTGTAACTTTTATTGGAGCGTGTGTGTTTTTGTACTTAACTGTACCCTTTTTTTTTTGTTTTTGTGAATCTTACTTGAATTATAGAATGGTGATTTACTTGTTAACGGGTACAATCTGAGTGATAAATTACATAAAATTCAGGGAGTGAACTTCTTAAAAACAAAAGTATGTATATATCAACATATGTCATTGAAATTTTAACTAGTCTAATTGCATTTACCTACTAATTTTTGGCTGATTTTTATCTTGGACTCTCTTTTGATCTCATAACTCCAAAAATAATAACATGACTTGAGCAATTACCTTACAAAAAGAATAAATAAATTCAACAGCAGAGGATGAGGATGAACTGTGAAGGAGCATGGATGATCTTATTTAGCCGTCAAAAATAAACCTGGATATATGACTTGATGGGGTACTAATTACTTGTAGGTTGTTCCAAGTTCACCAAGCTACACTGGTAAGGATAAGATGCACATGACTCTTATTGTAGTTACTTAATATAACTAAATTAAAAGTAACTGTTTTGATCTATTCTTTTGCTTAAAATGCTATAGTAAATATTCAATAAAACGATAATTTATCATAATATGTTCCATTACTTACTTAAACATAATTTTAGAAGAATACATTTGGGAATATATATATATTGAACAGGATATAAATTTGGAATGCATAGAGGGAGTAGACTGTAATATTATAGGAATTTATGTTGAATAAATAAATAATAATTAATAAAGGAATAATAAATGACTAGATAATGGTAACAATAGCAATAAAATAATATTGATGAATAGTGTAAAAGATGATAAAGAAATAAAGAAGGAATAAATACATAAAACATATATAAATATATTCATTTATGAAAATAGTGAACATATATATAAAGTAAAAATAAATTTAGAATAATGTGTGTTCATAAATTAGTATATATGAGATAGTAGATAATAATATTTCTAAAGTATACATGAAATTAATAAGTGGAAGCGTTTTATGTAGGATGATCCAATTGCTAAGAAAAGAAAATAATTAATTAATAGGCTAAAATAAATAAGACATGATCAACCCATATAAATTATTAGAATATTTAATGGACAATCATATTAGTAAGTAATATGAAAAATATTAAAATACCCTCAAACATATTACAAAAGGGTTCTTAATCCTTGTATCATTGTATGGAGAAATTCTAACCATTGGATTAAAATCATAAATTAAAATCTTTAGTATCTAATTTAAATTAATATATTCAAATTAGTACCATATGGAGAGAATTTTCTGTATTAAGGAAACAATCCAAAAAAAGATCACCCTAAATAAAATTAGAAGCAAGAATATAGACAATTGAAGATAGAAATTATGCGATCATCTTGGATTATTACACATTATTGGATTAGTAATATAAATCTCAAATCTCAACTAATCATAAAAGATCCAGATTAGAGAACCCTATAATATTTCTTAAAGAGATGCCCTACTTGTGAACCCTTGGGATTACAATCATCATCAATCTTGACTCTCCACACGAAAAAATACATTATGGAACCCTAGACACACTCTTAGGAGCCATCTCCCCCTTTTCTTAAGTAGAATTTCAAGTCCTTTCCATTCATGATTGATTGACTTGAATACTAAGAAAAAATCTTAAGACATTGTTTCATTCCATTTACCACAAAAAAAAGAAGGAGAAAGTAACTAAACCTCGAGAATCACCATTTTGGACGTCCCTACTTGTCTCCCACTATCTTTGACATTTTTTCATCATTAGAGGGCCTTCCATATACTTGCAACTTAAAGGAGAACTTAGTGCAAAGAATCCAGGAAAGCATCCAAAACGTAGGGAACTTATGCATAGTTGAAGGAGGCGTTGTAGTAACTAGTTTGGGGTGAAAAGTAAAGCCACAACCAACAAGGTTAAAAGGTAATTCTGGGGTGTTTATATGTGTATTTTCTCATCATTTTTCGAACAAGATTATAACCTTACTATGGAAAAACATTAACTAACCACTATTAATTGAAACAATGTTAGGTTTCACGTGGGAATGCATCAACGTGTATATGGGCAATTTTTAGGTCTAAGTAAAGGTAGAACACTTTCCTAACCTTAAGATGCATGGAAGTTATTTAGGAAAACCTCAGGACACTATATTCATGTCCAATCAACTGGTGGATTGAATATTACATCAATGGCCATGATAGTGCTCAAAAAAGCATGAAAGACCTATGGTAAATGCATATTTGTGCTTACACGTAAGTAATATGTTGAGTGTGTTTTTTTTTTTTAATGGCCATTGTAGGAGACTTTTTAGAACACTTACAGCCAGTGATACCAATCCATATTAGTGGGTACTAAAGACCTTTAGGACTATCTTAGAGCATGATTAAGAAAACCCTAAGTCCGTTCATGTAGATCTTATACATACTTAGGTTTTTATGTATGAAAATCCCTCAAAAAAACCCAATAGGTTGACTAATTTGCAATGACCCAAAAACTGATATATATCAATCAATTTCCAGCCACCTTGAGACCCTTAAAGTGGCTGGTTTGTTCCTACACATTATTACATGAACTCACAATCAAATAACCTTGGATAATGATTCAAACGATGACCTTAGGCAATGCATAAAAGACCACTTGTAGGAATTCAAAAATTTTAAATTTGCATCTCAGTTTTAGGAATAAAAAACCATTAATAAATACATACACACTTGTTGGAAATGAGGCTAAGGTAATAAGAAATAGGAAAAGTAGATAAATACTCAAAAGAAAATGCCAATTCGCAATACCATGTGCACCAAGCATACCCTAGTTAGTTGAATAATCAGTGGCTTTGGACATGGGTTCAAAGCTTGTTTTAGGTACTTCTAAGAGTCAAATGACTCATGAAGAAGTTTCCATAAGTTGATTCTCTCTATAGGCACAAAGGGGTACGAGTTTGGAATTGAAAACACGAGTTTTCGTCTATGGGTGAACCGCAAATTGACTCACCATATCAGTGGGTCTTTGAGATTTTAAATATGATAAAACTTAGTGAAGTTAATTTAAAAATATGAAATCAAAAAAGGTTCTAAAATAATTCAAAAGAAAATAGGACCCAAACATCGTCTGGGGATATGTATTGAGAAAACTAGTATAAGAAAACGTGGAAACAAAAGATTGCGAATGAATCGATTATATGGATCAATTAATAACATTTAAATAACACCCCTAATTCAAGTAGATAACATTAGGGTGAACCTTGAGTTGTGTGACTCGAATCGGGTATTGATCACAATACAATAAGGGTCCAAATAATGTAAAATAAGGATTAAGGGTTAGGTCAACTTATAATGAAATTTAATAGGATATAAATGTTGATAGGTTGACTTCATCTTGTGGGAAGTTTGAGGAAAACGTGGAAGCACTCTTAGAATTGGTTTTAGGTAGGATGATACCCTATCTTTAAATTATTATTAAATAAACATGATTAGATGAACTGACTTTCTTTCTATAATGGAGTGCCTATGGTGACTTGTTAGAGTGTAGATGATTGTCTATTGAACGAATCAATGATTAGTTATTAGTTATTTACTGCACATGTCTATAGTTTGTTACGTTAAAATGATCTTATGTGAAGATATGAAATCATGATCGTATGCTTACAAGTATTAATCTAATTGACTATGTATCATAAGAATTGCACGATGTGATTATGGTAAACAATGTGGTATTATAAGAAACACATTAAATAAAGATAATAATACTCATTGTTGATATTCCTCAACAATTGTTTTAAGAAAATAATATTATCTATAATTGTTGGTTTCATTGTGAAAAACCAACATCATTATGTTGCATTAAATACATTATTTTATTTTTAATTTTGTTCTATCTAATTCAATCTCATTTCATTTTATTTATAAAAATACTAACATCCTATCATGCATAGGGGTGTAAGCCACCTGACCAACCTGACCTAACTAAACTTGACCATTTTAGGTCGGGTATAACTAGAAATTGGGTTAGGTTGGGTCGGGTTAGGTGTTGGGTCCAATCTCAAAAGGTTAGGTTGGACTCGACCCGACCCATTCATGTAATCTGTTGCCTAGTTTCCCCCAGCCGATTTTGCCCATCTTGCGAGAATGAAGAAAAAAAAAGCATAAATGTTTTTTTTCCTCGTCTTCTCTAAAACTTGAAAGTAAACCTTAATTTTTTCTTTCTCTTCCTTCTTAGTTTTAGGCCTAATCCACCATTATCATCCACCAGCAAAAGCTTTACCTTTGCCACGCATTAGTCACCCAACTCATCTTTCTCAGTTTCAGGCTTTCAGTTCATCGGCAAGCATCCTCCATCTTCGTCTTCTACGTCGTCTTCTTTTGTGCCTTTCAGTTCTAGGTATCTCATCTTTTGTGCTTTGTCTTCCGGGCCATCTTCTTCTGCGCCTTTTAGCTCTAGGTATCTTATCTTCTCCACTTTCATTTTCATCTTGTTTTGCGCTTAGTCTTCTTTTGCCATTCATCTTTGTTTTGAAGTTGAAGGGCCCAACCTTACCAACCTACCTGATTTGACCTGACCTCAGGTTGATTGGTTTTGGCCCTCGTATCACAGGAGGTTGGGTGGCATCTAGTGTAGATTGATGCCACTCGACTTGGCGGGTCAGGTGATTTTGGGTTTCATCACCCAACCCAACTTGACTAGGTTTCACCCCTAATCATGCACATCCAACTATCCTTATCTAAATTAACATGAGATCTTGTCCAATCATAGATGCACCCTAATCTTTTTTTTAACCAACCTTAATTGTTTTTATGCATTTCAAGTTTTCAACCACATCAAGATTTGTTGGGGGTGTAGATAAATGACCACATGACTTAAATGTGTGTAGCATATAGACTATGGAGATAGTTTCACAAGCAAACCTAGGTATTTGTATGATCTAGCTTCTTTGAACTTTAAAGTCAAGAACCTTTAGATTAATTAGCATTGAATCTAAAGAACCATCTTTGAATTTAATAATTTCTTCATTGACTCGTACTCTCTTCCATGTGCAGCAAAGTCAAATTGCAAGAAATTGGAACTTACAAGGAATGAATGGGAAGACCATGTTATTCTTTCTTGTAAGCATGCATGTGGATTTTTTTTTTCTCAAATTTTGTTGAAACAAGTTGATATTAAACTCTCAAGATAAATAACTATAAATTCAGGAAGATAAAAAGTGAATTATACAGGTATATTTTATTTATATAACACTTGTTAATTTAAAGAGATGTGATTTTCATATAATACCTATTCTCTTATATACACTCATAGGTCTCTCTAAGGATTTGTTTGCCTTTATATATATATATATATATATATATATATATATATGTATGTATGTATGTATATGTATAAATCCGTTACTAGTCATTAATAAAACATTAAATCAAAATCATGACTTGTATGGTTTAGTGATGTTATGATTTGATGTGATACTATTTAAATATGTGCAGTGACTATTATATCCTTAAAGATAATTGTCAATGGACAATGAAAGATGGTTATCTTGAAAATATAGAAGGGCCACTTAGGGATACCCTCCCCACATGAGAGAGAAACCTCCACCTAAACAACTGGTTTGTCGAAACGCCTAATGTTTGGAAGCCATGTTTGTTTGTTTATTTATGTTTGTTTAATACTAGTTTCAGGATTAAAATAGAGCCAATAGGCTCTTTGAGCTCATTTAACTTTCTTTATTTTTCAAGGATAGAAGATTATTAGACGAGGTTATATTTGGTCTACCTTGTTTTGATTTTAATGTATGAATTTCTCACCATCAATGAATATTGATATTAGTCCCATTGGGCACAATTCCTTACTATTCATTTATCTTATAGATACTTGAACTATATGCTTGATGTTTGGCCAATGGAGCCTAGATTGATTTAATTGTTTTATGTTTGGTCAATAGGTCTAAACAACTTTAAATGATTTTGTGGTTTGAATATTTGAATTTTTTTTAATATTTTACATTGATTTTGTTGGTACGTGCACTCCCTTGAAATAATTTTAATAGTCTTATGAAATTTGTGGTGTGCATGTTGATGTAAAGTGACACACTAAAGCTAGATATTTAAAAAGAGAATGTTTTCAAATTTAACAAGTATGTTTGAAAATAAAATTTCTTTAAAATTATCTATGAGTTTTTATTTGAAAAAAAAAATCATTTCAATTGTTGTTATTAATATTCATTACATTGTTTACTTATTTATTTCAAAGAAAAATAATTGAAAAAAAAAACTAAGTTGTTAGATAGACTATAAGTTCTCAAGTCATACTAGCGCACATATAATTGTGATAAATAATTAAAATTAAGTGCATCAGTATATAATTCAAAGTAAAGTAAAAAAGAGGAAGAACAAAAATTGTTTACACAGTTTAGTCAACACATATGTTTGCAGGGCCTAGCCTAGAGCAAAAGATTCTATTATGTTCAAACACACATAGCCACTACACGATGTTGCAACAAAACTAACGCAATGACCTGTACACTTATGTCGCCCTTTGCAACACAGACCAAAGTGAAATTAAGACAAACACCTCTTGACTCTAAGGTTGCTATCATACTCAAATAATTTTATCAGCCACCCGTGACCATCAATCATGCATATTGAATTATAATAATTACTCTCAAGTCTGCAATCTCACTCTTTATAAGATCATGAGATCACTTACAAAAACTTTAATAGAAAATAATGAACGTTCAAGCTCATTTGCAAGGCACTTCAAACAGTTGATAAGAAGATTTTTACATCCTTGAGTGACGCTTGAGCCTTTAAAGAACCCTCAAATTTATAAGCATAGAGCTAAAAACTTTCCATGTAAATGAAATTTTTAGGGTTGACTATTACAAAAGCTTCAAACAATAACATTCTAAACAAGCTAGACGAATCTTCGATGTTTTTAAGTTGGGTTGGATTCTTTTAGAAAGCTTGCTTCTCTTTTGTATTGACAAGCTGCATGAATAAGATAGAAAGAATCTATTGCACTTAAAATAGAGATGTTAATTGAATTCCAGAAACCTTGCGAAAGACAATTGAAAGGATCTTTTTGTAATGTTTTGCATAAGGATGGAAAGATCTTTCTATAACGTTTTTCACAAGGATCTTTCGATAATGATCTTCAATTAGCTAAAAAGAATGGTTTGCTTTTTATGAAATGTTGGAAGAAAATTTTATATTATCCAATAGATAATATTTTGTAACACAATCACATCCTAAATATAAAAATGTTCCAGATGAATTTTTAGGATTTGGATTTCAAAAATCTATTTGAATTAGAAACTTTCTTTTGTATGGCTAGAAAAAATATAGAAAAATGTTTGGTAAAATTTGAATTTTAAAGTCTTTCTATTTTTTTTTCAAACAAACTGAGCATATTTAGCAAGTTTCCAAAAACTATTAGACTATTTCCATTTTAAATCAATATGTGTAGCTAATAAGGATATATACGTAGTTGAGAAGGATCGAAATACATTGTTAGTATGCAGTGTTAGAATGCACAATCAACTCTAAATATGCCAATTCGACCACCATGTCATGTGTGATGTGGTAGGTCCATAGAGAGACTAGACAACTAACTAGAGTTATTGAGTTGGGCTAAGTTTGGGGGCCTGTTAGGTTGGATTGAATTATAAAGTTTTTAGACTTAATTGAATCGAGTTGGTACATGACTTAAACTTTTGAAATGAAACTGAAATGTGAAAATGAAACCATCTTCATCAACATTTTCATATTTTATATGAAGTTCAAGTGGTTAGGAAAACCCATGATGATATAAAATCAAATTAACTATATTGAAAACTACATACAAATGCTTTGCATTTAATTGAAATTTTAGGGTCCGTTTGGTGCGTAGGATAACATTGAATTATTTTAAATAATAGGATGAGATAGGATTAAATTGGGTATAAAAGGATTAAAAATAATGTAATGTAATATTTGGTATACCACTGGATAATTATAAAATAAAAATAAAAATAAATTGAAAAAAGTAAGATTTAAAAATAAAAAATAAATTACATTAAAAAATAAGAATTAAATAAAAATAAAACAAGAATAAAAAATAAAAAATAAAAAAATATTTTTGTTAGTGGGATTGAGTAATTCCACCATTTGTGGTAGAATTGAATAGGAATTTTTTCAAATAATATAAGAAAATAAATTATTTTTAAAATATCCAACTCACCAAATTTAAACTCCATATATCCACTTTTCTATATTATCCGTCACATGTACATGACACTTGACATTTTTTTTTCATGTACATGACACCTTCAGTGTAACTCCAAATTTACACTGAAGGCATCTTTTGAAAAGATGCCTTCGATGTAAATAACCTATTTTTGTTTACTGCAAACAATTCAGGAGGGGTTTTCTCATGCAACCACTTCTAGCAAGTTCTAATTGCCTCCCACGACCTTCTAAAGTGATGGAATAACTTTTCAACCCTTAGATCAAAATTTGGATGTGTCACTTCTTTTTCAAGTTTTCAGTGAAGACTTATGAACTTGAAAACTTGTTTATATTCACTATAGGCAATCCAAGAGGAGTTTCTCGCGGGACCACTTCCAACAAGTTCTAATTGCCTCCCACAACCCTTCGAAAGTGATGGAATAATTTTTTGACCCCTAGATCAAAATTTGGATTTGTCAATCCCATTTCAAGTTTTTTGTGAAAAAGGAGTGACACTTTCAAATTTTGATCCGGGGGTTGAAAAATTATGTTGCCTCTTCTAGATGGTCGTGGGAGACAATTAAACTTGGTGGAAGTAGTCTCGTAAGAAAACTTCTCCTGGATTGCCTGTAGTGAACATAAACACAGTTCATAAGTCTTCACTAAAACATGTGACAAAGGAGTGATATATTCAAATTTTGATATGGGGGTCAAAAATTATTTTGTCACTTCCAAGGGTCGTGGGAGGCAATTAGAACTTGATGAAAGTGGTTCTACGAGAAAACCCCTCCCAGATTGCTGATAGTGAATAGAAACAAGTTACCAGGTTCATAAGCGAAAACTTGAAAAAGTTGTGACACGTCCAAATTTTGATCTAAGGGTAAGAAATTATTCTATCACTTTCGAAGGGTTGTGAAAGATAATTAGAACTTGCTGGAAAGAGTCTCGTAAAAAAAAAACCCTCTTGGATTGCCTGTAGTGAACAAAAATAGGTTATGTATATTAAAGACGTCTTTTCAAAATACGCCTTCGGTGTAAATTAGGGTTACATTGAAAACATCTTTCTAAAAGACACCTTTAGTATAATTTGGATTCCAATTTAAACTGAAAGCATCTTTTGAAAAGACGCCTTTAGTGTAAACCTAAATTACACTAAAGGCGTTTTTAAAAAAAAAAAACACTTTAACCTACATGGAAAAAAGAATATCAAGTGTCTTGTACATGTGACAGTTACAATGGAAAGATGGGTATATGAGGTATAAATTTGGTGACTTAGATATTAAAAAAATAAATTCTTTATATTATTTGAAAAGAAGTCTGAATTGAATAATCTTATGAGATTAGGATAAAAAAGTGGGCCCAAAATAAATTTTTTATGTTATGTAATTGTCACCAAACACAAGATATGATTAGAACTTAATCCAGTCCTATCCTATTCCATGTGTCAAACAACCCCTTAAGGAACGAGGCTACTATTATCGAGTTTGAAGACCTGAATTAGTGGGTTTTGTTATCTTAATTTTTAAATTCACATAAATTACAAATTAAGAATTTCATTATGTATCTGTAGTAGGTTCTTCTTTCCCTTCTACTTTTCTTCCAATTTCTTTCTAATTTTTCTGTTGCTTGCATTACCTTAACATTAACACATAATTAAGAATAAACTTACTTAAACTAAGTTAAACAACTAAGCATGCACACACTCACAAATGAAAAGTTATATAATCTCATTTTGTATTATTATTTTTGCTGATAAAATATTAAATTTCTAAAAATTATTTTCTTGTTTATTTTTGAAAAAAATTGTGTAAATGAGTAAAAATGTCATACTTGAAGGGAAAAATTAACATGCACCACGTAATTTAAGGAAGCATCTTTTGTGCACCAGAATATTCTCTTTAACCCATAATAAAAATGTTAGTTTTCTAAATATTTGTTTGTTATAAATATAATAATAATAAAGTGGATGTTTATGCAGTGTAGATATAACTGATGATATAATGTTGATACAGCTGATGATACAATCGATTATTTAAAGAAGAAGCAATCTATCAGAGTCGATGATCTTTTGGACTAAAGAAGAAATAAATCTTGGCCGTTAAAGATTACTTGGAGGCTAAGAAAGAAACCTCTATAAATAGGGCCCTTATTATTAATTTTTCTAAGAATTTTGTTAATAAGAAGACTCTCTCTTTCTTTCTCTCATATATTTCTATTTCTTTTGATTTTATTTTAGTTTCCTATTTATATTTTTGTACTCAAGTTATTTTATTTTATAATACGTTATCAGCACGAGTCTATGGCAATTCTCCCTAGCTACAAACCTGAGTTCTACTACTTCTTTCTTACTATTTAATCTTTTGAGTAAGTAATATATTTTTATTTTCAATTTCTAATTTAGCTAAACTTGAGTTCGTTGCTCTTGCAATTAGAGGAAATAACTATTTATCATAGGTTTCGGATGCTGAAATGCATCTTGATGCTAATGGTCTATAACACCCTGCCTCGCCCTCGTAGATCGAGTCAGACCCGTTCTAGTCTGGAGGGTGCAATTACCGTACTACCTTCAATCGTTTCAAAGATAGGCGAGCCATCCAAGAGGCATGCGCTATCACATTAATTCTTTCCTTTCTATTTTGGTCCCAACTCTGTGAGACAATTACTTGCATAGATTTCATAAGACATAATTAGAAATCATTCAATAAAAATAAATCAATTACATTCATCAATTCAAAATCAAATGTACATAGCCTTTATGTTCATTATAGCGAAAATAACTTCAAATTTTAACTAAAGAAAATTGGGCTAACATGCCCTATAATTTAACCAAATCTCTAAGGAAAATATTCTAAATGACACCCACATAGCCTCTAATTTTCGATTTCCTAAAAGATTAAAAGGAAAAGTGAGTTTACGTGCCCAGTGGATCATTCTAAAACTTTAACTCATTATTTCAAAAAAAAATATAAGATGTTCAACAAACACTTAAAAAGATTAGTGATTCAAACAGTTGTTTGTTTTTAGTTGACATTAACATCGAAAGGTTACGCCTCAGTATTCCATATTTAGGGGGATGAGGTCAAATTCAAACCTTCAATCTTATCATTGATAAAGAGGGGTTAAATTCGAACCCTTACTTCACATCCAAAAATACTAGTTGAAACACTCATGGTGAAAATTCGTTCTCGTGCCGGTAAAAGTGGTTAAAATCTCTGTTTAATCTTTCATTAATGTTAAACAGTGGCATGATGAATTAAAAAAAAAACTAATAAATAGCATGTATTCATGGCAGGCATGTCATAACATAGATCATATCATCACAAAGCATGCATCATCAATCATAAAACCTTAAAAAAATGCATCTATAATCATGACATATATAATCATGGCATGTATAATCATGACATATTTCCAAGCTAAGCAAACATCCATGCACATCATACATGAATTAAAATAACAAGTTAAATATTTAGAAATTACTTCCACCTCAAATAGCTTTACTCCTTCTAAAACCTCTATTGAATCTCCTTTACATTTCCCAAATTACTAGCACAAAATTTGTTCAACACTTTGTTACTCCTACTCTAATTGTTGTTTATCTTTATTTTTCTTGCTCCCGAAGTTCATATAATAGCAAATGATATTTTAGAAGTTGCTAATACATTCTTTTGAGTTGATTTCCTTTTAGAAATCTTTCTAATTCTCTACTTTTTCTTGTTCCCCAAGTTCATAAAATAACAAGTGATGTTTTTAGAAGTTGCTAATGCATTTTTTTGGGTTGATTTCATTTTAGAAACCTTTCCAATTTTCTATTTTATTTATTTTCTATGCATAAGAATTAGTAAGTAAAGGTTTTGAAAGTTGCTAATATGTTAGAAGTTTCTTAGAGTGGCTTTAGAAGCCTTTCTAAAACTATTTCCCTTTTCATTTCATTTTATTTTATTTTTATTTTTAATTATTTTTCTACTTTCTTTCACTTCTATTGTCTTTCATTTCCTTCTTTTTTTTTCCATTTTGCCTACTTTCTTATAAGTTGAAATAGAATCAATTTGCACAAACATTTCAATACGTCTGTATTTCTACATTTCTCTATCTTTATATTTTTAATTTCATTTCTCATTTTGGCCACTTATATACATAACGTTGTATCCCAAAAATTCCATAAAATTTTCATGGATCAATTCTTCTTTATAAATTTTATTTAATCAATTTTTTTACAAATTTTTAGGGTATTACAACCTACTCCCCAAGAATATCATCCTTGAAGTTTGCATTAATCCATTCAGGTGTCATTTAGTTACGCGTTTCTAGTGAAAAGGTTTGGGTACTTAGCCATCATCTCGCTTTTTAGCTCCCAAGTGACCTCTTTTACTCCATGATGTTTTCAAAGAACTTTGAGCCAAGGGAATGTCCTTTGTTCTTAAGCTTTGCACCTTGTAGTCGAGGATCCTAACTGCCGCTTCTTCATAAGTGCCATCATCTTATGGATTATGTGTGAGGAATCAGGTTCATACTTCCTCAACATCGACAGATGGAACACATTGTGTACTAAGGACATTCAATTTGGTAAGTCCAACTTGTAGGTGCATTCTCCAATTTTTCTAAACATCTCAAACGGATTGATGAACTTAGGCAATGGCTTTCCTTTATATGCAAACTGCTTGATTCCTTTCTGAGGGATAACTCTTAGGAATACTCTATCACTTATTTGGAACTCAAGGGGCCTTTTCCTCTTGTTAGCATAGTTGTTTTGCCTATTGTGTGCTATGGCTAATTTCTTTTGTATTTTTTTTTCTTGATTGTTCATCTCCTCCACCAGATCTGGACCAATAAGCACATAGTCCTCAAATTCAGCCCAACAGGTTGGTGATCTGCAAGGCCTCCTATAAAGAGCTTCATACAGAGCCATCTTTATACTTGCTTGATAACTGTTGTTATAGGCAAACTCCGCTAGGTGTAGGTACTTACTCTAGTTGCCCTTGAAATCAAGGATGCAAGATCTTAGCATGTCTTCTAATGTCTGTATGACTCTCTTGGATTGACCATCAATTTGAGGATGAAAAGTGGTGCTCCTAGTGAGTCTGGTGCAAACTCCTTCTGTAGACTTTACCAAAACTGTGATGTGAATTGTGAGTCTCTATCAGATACTATCATCTTAGGCATATCATGAAATCTTATTATTTCATTCACATAGAGTTCTCTTAACTTATTGACTTGGTTTGTGGACCTAATGGGCAAGAATGAGCCACTTAGTGAGACGATCCACAATTATCCATATAGTATCTTTCCCTTTTTGGTTCCGGGGCAATCTGCTAACAAAGTCCATAACATTGTTATCCTACCTCCATTCAATGACAGGGAGTGGTTGTAACATTTTAGAGGGCTTTTGGTGTTTTTCCTTCACCTATTGACATGTTAAGCATTTGGAGATGCATTAGCCACATCTCTTTCCATTCCTCACCACCAGTAGGTCTTACGGAGGTTTTGATACATCTTGCACCACCTGGATGCATCGTGTACTTGGTCTGATGGGGTTTGTCTAGTATGGATTGCTTACTCTGTCTATTTTGAGGCACACAAATTCTATTTCTAAGTCTTATGGTATTTTTAGCGTCTAATCTAAAGTTAGTATGTTCAGCTCTTTTTATTAGGCTCCTGAGCCACTTAGTATGTTAGTACTTGGCAAGTCATGTTGTAAAGATAAACCTGGTTCTCATTTAAGTTTACACCCAGATTGAAAAGTTCAATCAATTGGTACATCTGACCCTTCTCCTCCTCCTGTTTGTTGAGCTTCCTACTCAAGGTGTTAGCAACTACATTAGCCTCCCATTGATGGTAGTGTAGTTGAAAATCATAGTCCTTAAGGAACTCCATCCATCTTCGCTGCCTGAGGTTCAACTCCTTTTGGGTGTAGATATATTTCAAACTCTTATTATTTGAGAATAGGTTAAACTTCTCACCATAAAGATAGTGTATCTAAATCTTCAAAGCAAATATGATGGTAGCTAGCTCAAAGTCATTAGTTGGGTAGTTTTGTTTATGGACCTTCAATTGTCTTGAGGCATATACAACAACCTTTCCGTCTTATATCAAGACTGCACCCAATCCGTTCTGTGAGGCATCCGTCTATAGAACATATACAATACCATGGGTAAGAGTGACTAAGATGGGAGTTGTAGTTAATCTCCTCTTTAGTTCTTGGAATGATTGTTCACACTTTTCATCCAAATTAAACTTGACTCTTTTCCTGGTCAGCTTGGTCATGGGTTCAGTCAACTTGGAGAAATCTCGGATGAATCTTCGATAATATCTAGCCAGGACTAAGAAACTCCTAATCTCTATAACTATCTTTGGTTGTTTCTAGTCTGTGATGGCTTCCACCTTCTTAGGATATACAAAAATGCTCTAAACTGATACTACATGGCCAAGGAACTTAACTGTCTTCATCCAGAATTTACACTAGCTTCTAACTTAGAGTAAATCAGGATGTCATCTACGAATACTACCATAAACTAGTTGAGGTATTGTCTAAATACTCGGTTTATCAAATCCATAAATGTTGCTAGGGCATTGGTCAAGCCGAATGACATCACAGTGAACTCAAAGTGTCTGTATCATGTTTTGAAGGTTGTTTTGTGTAAATCTGACTCTCGGATTCTTAGTTGGTGATATCCTGACCTAAGATCAATCTTTGAGAAATGAATGGCTTCTCTCAGTTGATCAAATCAATTATCTATCTTTGGTAGGGGGTACTTGTTCTTCATAGTTGCCTAGTTTAGTTTTTGATAGTCATCATGGACTCATTTTTTTTCTTTACAAACAGTACCATAGCTCCCCATGGTGATTCACTTAGCCTGATGAATCTTTTCCCTCAAAACTCGTCTAGCTAAGTCTTTAACTCGATCAGCTCTACTGGTGCTGTTTAGTAGGGAGGTATAGCTATAGGATTGATACTAGGGTGAAGTTCAATTTTGAACTCTACTTCTCTAATAGGTAGTAATTTAAGTAAGTCATCTTGGAACACGTCTTCATATTCTTGAATTACTTCTAAGTTCTGGCTTCCTCTTTGTTCTACAGGGTCCTCCTCAGAGAATTTCTTAAGTTCATATTTCTGCCTTATCCAGTTTAACATGGCTACCATAGGGCTTCTAGGTAATCTATGCATATCACTATTGATTCTATAGGTTCATCCCGAAGGTAATGTTATCATTATGCACCTCTTAGGACAATCTATTTGTGCTTAATAGGACAATCTATTTGTGTTTGATACTGGTTCAACCAGTCCATTCTCAATATTACATCGTATCCATAAAATTGAAGTACACAAAGATTGGCTAAAATTAGCTTATCTCCAAATTTAAGGTTACAACTAAACATTCCTTTTGAGGTAATAGTTGTTCCTAAAGCATTGAGATGCTTATTCATTTGTGAAAACCATATGTCAATTGCCATATGATCTAACTTTCTATTAAAGGTACCTAGACGCAGCTTCGGGAACTCAATCAATAAGTTCCTGTGTTCTTTTATTCTCAGTGACAGCTCGATTTGGTACTACTAGACCATTTAGTAACTATCCTTGATGAGCATAAGGCTAGGGCTAGGGTTGTGGGTATATTGGAAGCAAATTCTATGCCCGAGGTAAAACCCTCATGACTTACTCTACCACCTATAGGGTGATCTTTGCCAACATCTTTGGTGATATAATTGTTCCAACGTGAGTTGTAGCTGCCACATGTGCCTTTGATCCTTTTGACTAGACTCATCAGTGTTTTTAGCTCTTGTCACATTTCTCGGGTTCTTACCATTATCTTTAACTCAAAAACCATTTTAGTATCCAATAAAGTACAATAATAGAGAAATTGTAATCTCATTTCCAATCAATCAAGGTGTACCAAGCCCATTTTTCCTTATCCTTAGAATACAAAAAACTTTTTTGGACTTGAGATAATAGTTGTCCTGTCCTTATTCATTCGTCGTGTCTGTTTTTTCAAGTTCTTGTTTTGTTCGTACTATCGTGATACTATATTCATGTCTTTAGGTTCTTGATTTGTTGAGTGACCTATCAGTTCATGCTTCTAAGTTCTGTTTGAGGGTTTCAAAGCTTTCTAGTGTTGTTGGGTACAAGATTGTGGTCTCAAAATTAAAATGCATGTGATATATTGTCGGGACCCCTCCTTTGAGCCGAGGGTGGCCCGACCAGCACAGTGGCTCGACAAACTCACTCACCACGACGAGTTTGCCCAACCACTGTTAAGCCCTTTTCCAATCTCATACAATAGATGATATCAGAATAATTGGAACACTTAAAAGCGAAAGTAAGTAACATACGAAGAGAAAACATTTCATTACGTATCTGTCTTGTCCAAAATACAAAATTGACCATTTACACATGTACAAGGAATGACCAACCTATAAATCAAAAACCAAAAAGAAAGGGGACAAGAGTCGTCAGGGAGCTAGCGATCACCACGCCTTTCCCTTTATCAACCACCGAAGAACCTGAAATAGTGGTAGAGTAGTGAGCCTAAAATCAACGTGGCTTAGTGAGTAGAAAGTCCAGCATGTCAACCATAACCAATACTCCAAAATAATGCATGTATACATGAGCAGCAGAAATAATGTAAAACCTGAATGAATTGCATAGTGCAAAATAGTTATAAATGATACAACCATTATAAACATTTCAAATCCATGCCAGCTAAAATGCTTCCAAGCTAGGGTTAACTCAACAAACCCAACCTATGGTCATCGCACGAGTGGGTCCTAATTCAAGCATACTAGCCACTCGAGGGGCTCGTTAGCTAGGCGTATTCTGCGAATACCCTAACCCCGTGCTCAGTCCTCGAGTGCCATGACTCGAGCAGGTTCGGTAGCTAGGTGCACTGATCATATGCCCTAACCCCTGGCACTCGAACCTCAAGTCTAATCTCAATCACATCAAGTACTCTGACGCCAACGCTCGGCCCTCGAGCCTATGGTCTCACTACCTGTGTACATCTACACATCTCAAAACCAATCAGATGTATCTAAATCTCGCGAAACCATTTAAATCATGTTATTTCACACAAGTTTTATGCAAGGAATACAAGTTATAGAAAACACTTGAATCAAACTACTCACCTCGAGTCCTGCACACTGATGTCATGTCGACAACCGGCCTAGTCCCATAGTACCCACTTGAATATACATCAATTAAACTCAATCTCAGTTCTATCCATATAGTGGCTTAACCTCAAATCTCATTGTCCCTACTCAGTTTCGATTGACCCAATCATCTTAGTCAATGTTCGGTCAATCGGTCAAACCTGGTCAATGTGGTCAACCTAGTCACTCTTGGTCAATTTGTGCCCAAATTGGGTCACAGTTGGGTCATTTGGGTCAAAATCCCCAAATCCCAACACTTAGCCAAATTTTGAGTTCTTTATTTTCTTGCACAGCGAACTTGCCGATTTTTCTGCGATCAATCTATAAGTCGGATTTATGTAAAACTTTCCAGATTACATCTAGACTGCCTAAACATTCTAGGGTTTCTAAGTGCATTAATAGGGACTATGAAATCCCGTATACCCTATGATAGGCAGTTAAATGGTGCCTCAATTGACCCTCATATTGAATTCGGATTTGGCTGAAATTTTGTACACACTATCCTAACATATCCAGAGACCGTTCCACTAAATTTCAGCTCAATCTACCTACATCTGGTCAATCAACTAGCCTCTTACTTTTCTGTCCAGTCACATGAATTTTTCTGGGTTCATAATTTCTATCATCTTTTTAGTGTTCATTGCCCCATTAAACCACAAATCCATGGGCCATTTCTTGTGTCTATTGCAAGCATGTAGGTCATATAACATTCATTCATCAAGAATATTTCGAATCAGTAACATGTAACACTAAATCATGGCCAACATTTCATCAACTCCTTAGCTGTATTTTAAAACAACTCAAGAAATTTTTCTAAGTCCTATCACTCTAACTAACATGACATATTTGTAAGTGTAGTAAATCATATTCATATAGGCTTATGGTTAGATCTTTATACCTCTCTATAGCCTCTAATATGAGGTTTAAATGAGGCAAATTTCAGTTGTTTTCACCTCAGATGGTTGTGTACTTTGGCAAGGTGCTTGTGGGTTCTTTGAGAGGGTTACAAGAGCTTTGAAATGAGCCAAATTTTAGTTAAATTGGTGAAGAAACGAAGGAGATGCAAGCTCTGAAAGATTGGAGCAGAAGCTGAAAATCTAAATTTTCAGCTCAAGTGTAGTTTTTGTTGCATGGAGGGGGTGCTTGCATGGCAAAATAAGGTGCACGTGGCTATCCACGTGGCCCTCAAATTTTCATGTGAGATGCCCAGTTGACCCTGCTCATTGGCCACATCAGGAGGCGTGAGCTGATGGCTCAAACTAGGAGCTTTAAAATCATGTATTCCCATGGTTTTGCTACTGAAATACCCAGAAAATGGCCAAAATTCGTCAAACAATCGGGCCAAATTCACACAAAACGACAAAAAAGGGGGGGCTTGGCCTATTTGGGTGCGTGGGCCGACCAGCCCAATTGGGTCGGCCTCACACCAGGCCCAGGCGCTAGGCGCTCAAGCCATCCCTTCAGCCGTGCGGGTTGGGCTTTCGGCCCACAAGGGCCTAGGCCGGCCCAGGCCTTGTGCCTGGGTTTTCCTAGGCCCCCCTTTCCTTTTTATTTATTTTTTGTATTTTCTCTTTTTTCTTGTATATACATACATGTATATCTAAATTTTGTATTTTTTAAAAAATTATTAAAAATCATTAATTCATCATTTCTCATCAAAAACTTCTAATTTCCATTATTCATACTATTATTTTCCCCAATAATCGAATAATCCTCCAAAAATTATATTTTTCTTCTAAAAATTTCATAAATTTCTCTTAAAATTTCATAATTATTCCAAAAATTCAATAATCAATCCTAAAAATTAATTCTCTCAAGAAATCACATTTTCCTTATAATTTCATGTATTTTCCTCCTCAAAATCGTATTTTTCCTAATTATTCTAATTTTCTCTAATAAATAATTTAAAATTGAGAAAAATTCATATATTTCCATTAAATTTCCTGAAAATATATATATTGAACCCAAAAATTTTTGCATATCAAAATATGGGTCGTCACATATGTATATATATACATATTAATGGATTTATATTAGTAAAACATGCACTCAATTAATCATTCAATCATTCAGTCAAGCAAGTTCACACTAGCATTGCAAAATTTTAAATTTCCATCTATGCTTCTGAGTTCGAGCGTCCCATATAACCCTTGACCATCGACACATACTTCTACTCAGAGATCTCACTACACCCAACCAATTTTGCAAATGTCTCGACAACTAAGGTTTCCCAAGCTCCAATATAATTGACCATTCCATACCAGCCAAGTATAAGGAAACAAGTTCTTCTAATGTTATTGATCATTCACCAAACATGGCTCATCACTCTCTGAGTCTAAGATTCCTCCATACCCCCGAACTCCTATGCGTCTCATACCACGTAGAAACTAGAGATACAAGATCCTCCCAATCTCGTGTTCTGACCAATCAAGTGTTCTGTTTTCACACATTTTTCGTCTCTAACCTATGTCCTAAATGTTTTATTCATGATCCATTGCGCCTCTCTTGTCAACACCTATTTCTCTATGTAAGGTCTCTTTCTTAGACCTAGGGCCTCAATTTTTGGTTCAAAGGTTCTACCCTTATTTAGTTCTTGTATCACTCCTGGTATTACCACTGTACTCTAGTACTTTCCTTTGCCCTTAATTACCACCTCCTAGTTTTCTTATAGAAAATAAGTGTATTTTTCAACTCCGACCACTTGTATGAGCTGGTGGGACAACCTCTAGTTGGGTGGCGAGGTTGAAGTCTACCTAGCAATTGACCTTAACCTATCTCCCTTTCAATGTTTAGTTTTACTCAAGATAAGGCTTATCCACTATCAACTCAACTCATAATCCTTGTATCCAAACAAAACGTTTGAAGACATATATTTCCTTTTTGAAAGAAAAACATTCAAAATAGCTTTCAATTTTCAAAACATGAGGTAAGGCATTCTAAGTTTAACTTAAAGAAATGTCTTACCTAATGAGTCAATTTTAATTCTACCCAAGACATCTACAACCTTGGCTTTCATATTACCTTTGGTATTAGATTAACCATCTCATTTTAGCCCAAAAACTACTACCTAAGCTGTGATACTACCTTTGTAACACCCCACCTCCTCCTCGTAGCCCAAATCTTACTTGTTTCGGACGCAATTACTGCACTGCCCTCAAGCATTTCAAAGATAAGAAGACCACTTGAGAGGTGGGCACTGTCACATTAATTCTTTTCTATCTATTCCAGTCCCAACTTTGTGAGACAATTACTTGAATAGATTTCATAAGACATGATTGGAAATCATTTAATAAAAATAAACCAATTCCATTCAATTCAAAATTCAAAGGTACATTACCTTTATGTTTATTATAATGGAAATAACTTAAAATTTTAACTAAAGAAAATTGGGCCAACATGCCCTACAATTTAGTCAAATCTCTATGGAAAGTACTCTAAGTGACACCCATGTAACCTCTAATTTCCAATTTCCTGAAAGATTAAAAGGAAGGGTGAGCTTATGCGCCCAATGGATCATTTTAAAAATTTAACTCATTATTTCAAAACAAATATAACATGCATAATAAACACTTCAAAAGATTAAGTGATTCAAACAGTTGTTTGTTTTCAGTTGACATTAAGACAGAAATGTTACACCTCAATATTCCATATTTAGTGATGAGGTCAAATCTGGACCTTTTATGCTATCATTGATAAAGAGGGGTTAAATCTGAACCGTCACTTCATATCCGAAAATATTAGTTGGAACACTCATGGTGAAAATCCATCCCTGTGCCGGTACGTGATTAAAATATTTGTTTAATATTTCATTAATGTTAGATAGTGGCACAATAATTTAAAAAAAAAACTAATAAATAGCATGTATTCATGGCAAGCATGTCATAACATAGATCACATCATCACAAATCATGCATCATTAATCATAAAAGTTTAAACAATGCATCTATAATCATGACATATATAATCATGGCATGTATGATTATGATATGTATAATCATGGCATATTTCCAAGCTAAGCAAACATCCTTGCATATCATATCTGAATTAAAATAACAAGTTAAATATTTATAAATTACTTCAACCTCAAATAGCTTTACTCCTTTTGAAACCTCTATTGAATCTCTCTTAGATCTCTCCAATTACTAGCACATAATTTGTGCAACACTTTGTTACTACTAGTCTAATTGTTGTCTATAACAACTAAAGAAAGAAGAGGGATACCAAGAGAGCGGCAGAGAGAGCAAGAAAGAACTTGTTCAGTTCTTGCTAGAATGAAGAGAATGGTATTTATGCTTGGGTTTTTATAGAGTTTCAATCGACATGAGTTCGAAAGTTTGTGTTGATTTAATTGCGGAACCTTTCTAATTTTCTATTTTTCTTGTTCCCCAAGTTCATATAATAGCAAATGATATTTTTAGAAGTTGATAATTCATTTTTGGGTTGATTTCATTTTAGAGACCTTTCTAATTCTCTACTTTTTCTTGTTCCCCAAGTTCGTAAAATAGCAAGTGATGTTTTTAGAAGTTGTTAATACATTTTTTTTTGGTTGATTTCATTTTAAAAACTTTTCTAATTCTCTATTTTATTTGTTTTCTATGTACAAGAATTAGTAATTAAAGGTTTTAAAAGTTACTAATATGTTAGAAGCTTCTTAGAGTGGTTTTAGAAGCTTTTCTAAAACTCTTCCCTTTTCCATTTTATTTTATTTTTAATAATTTTTTTGCTTTCTTTCACTTCTATTTTCTTCTATTTCCTTTTTTCCATTTTGCCTACTTTCTTATAAGTTGAAATATAATCAATTTGCACCAACATTTCCATATGTCTATATTTCTATATCTTTATGTTTTTAATTTCATTTCTCATTTTGGCCACTTATATACATAATCTTGTATCCCAAAAATTTCATAAAATTTTCATGGATCAATTCTTTTTCATTCATTTCATTTAATCAAATTTCGTACAAATTTTTAGGGTATTACATGGTCTTAGAGAAACCATAAAAGATCAAAATAGTTCATCACTCTAGAAATGTGTCAAAGCTATGATATTTCTTCGCCACCATCTCCATGAGGATTTGAAAATGAATCTTATAGTAAAGGATCCTCTTATTTTGTGAAAAAATTTTAAAGAAAGATATGACCACCAAAGGATGGTTGTGCTACCAAAAGCTTGATATAATTAGAACCATTTATGTTTCCAAGACTTTAAATCAGTCAATGAGTATAACTCCAATTTGTTTAAAATAACTTCTCAATTAAAATTATGTGGAGAAAATATTTTTAACTATGATATGTTGGAAAAAACACTCTCCACATTTTGTGCCTCAAGTGTGCTCCTATAGCAACAATATCAAGAAAAAGGCTTTAAGAAATATTCTGAATAAATTTCTTGCCTTCCTATTGCCAAGCAAAATAATGAATTATTGATGAGAAATCATGAAGCCCAACCTAGTAGCTTTACTCCATTCCCAAAAGTGAATGCGACAACGTATGGTAATTGTAAAAATAGCAAAAGCCATCATCAAAATAGCCAAAGACGTGGTTGTGGTCATGGGTGATATAATCCACCCAATCGTTGTAGTCAAAATAATTCATCAAATGGCAAAAAGAAAAATTACGACCAAAAGTGGTATAACAATAAAAATCTATAAGGCAATAATATTGAGTATGTATGCCATCAATGTGGAATGAAAGGGCACTGGTTGTGTACCAGTCGTACGCCGAAACACTTTGTTGATCATTATTAGAAATCACTAAAAAAAGGGTAAAATGTTGAGACAAATTTTGCTAACTAAGCCCTTGAATATGACCATTATGATATGACAAATCTACATATCGCAAATTTTTTTGAACACCCTGAAGGTTGTTGATGATGAACACATTTAGAAGATGTGATATTTATTTTGATTTGTTTATTTTTGTTTTATAATTTTAAGCTTACATATATGTGTAATGTTGTAATACCCCAAAAGTCAATGAACAAATTATAGAATTTCGAGAGTTTTAAACATAAAATAAATTAAATAAATAACTAAAAAAATTATAAATGCTTCCCAATCATGAAATACAAGTGAAAATAAACTTGAGATAATTTTAAAAACTAATAGAAAATTTGGAGAATATCATGAAGACATGAAAAATGACAGAAGGCCATGGTTACCATGGTAATGAATTGGATTACCACGGTAATGCTCAAAAAATTAGAAATGCGTGAAAATGGCATCGTTCTGGTTATCGTGATAATGAAAATCGTTACCATGGTAATGCTATACAAAATTGAAAATCAATGCATTTTGGTTGTTGTAATAAACCAAATTTTTATAACGCGTACACGTCGAAAATAAATTCTTAAATATATTAAATAAATATAAAAATGTTCGAAAACATGATTTAAATATTTGTTATAATATT
>JAJIYU010002926.1:0-28443 GCA_030144865.1 Tinospora cordifolia | reverse complement strand
TCTAATTTATTTTATTTTTCAAGTGCCAACCCACCATTTGCACCCAAAATTTCTTAAAATCTTTGAAATTTATTTATTTGAAATTATTTGACAAAATTTTGGGGTATTACAGTATGGCCAGGGTTACTAGGGTGAGAATTCACATATTGCATTATGCATGTATGTTTTTTTTTTTCATTTGCAAGTGATTTAAAATTTTGCTTTGCCTTGCATGTTTTATATATATGATGGCTATATAATACTATAAGTTCGATTATTCATTGAGCTTGTTATATTTTTAGAGGAGACTATCAAATTTTTCAGGAAATTGATGATTTGGTTAGGAAAGCTTATAGGTTTTTTTGACATGCCAGGATTCTGACATGTTTAAAAATTTTATGTCGGTTGTGACGTCACCTAAGAAGGGGTCGCAACACTAGGTGTCAAGAAGGAAGCGGAGAAAGTAGGAGAGGTTTTATTAGCTCTAGATGAGATGAAAAAGAATGAGAGGGTGAGAGGGTTTATATAGAGTTTCTAGTGGCAAGGCTCGTAAATTTTTGGGTGTTTTCAGATAGAAAATTTTCATTTTCGTTGGGTTTGGTAGCTCTCCAAAGAGCAATGGGTTTTAGGGTTTTTTCCTAGGGTTTTCAAGGTTTTTTGGTAATTTTTCTTGCATTTTCATCTTTTTTTTTGTATTTTCTTTCGATTTTTCCTTTGTTCTTTTACTTATATATATATATATATGAAAACAATAATTTTCTACCTAAAGAATTATAACAAGTTGACATATATATTTTCACACATATATATATATACACATTATTAAATACATATATTAAATGCGTACACATACTTAAAATATACCACACACATATATATATATTTCTATTTCTTTCTATTAATCATTTTTGGATACCAAAATTTATTAATAATTGCATTTTTCTTACTTTAATTTATTCCTTAGAGTATACATAGTTTGTATTCCCAAAAATGTTATAAAAGTCCAATTTATTTAATTTCGTTCATCAAATTTTGTACAAAATTGTTGGGTATTATAGCTATCCTACCAAACCCAAGAAGCATATGATTTCTGTCACTGTTTTTTAATGCTTCCAATCAATCACCGACTTCACCTTGTCTAGATTAACCGATATCCCTTCAGCTGAAACTATGTGGCTAAGAAACTTGACTGTCTTCATCCAAAACTCACACTTGCTGCATTTAGCATATAATTCATTTCTCTTTAGTGTGCCCAACACAATTTTCAAATACTCTACATGTTCAGCTTCTAATCTAGAGTACATTAGGATATCATCCACGAATACTATAACGAACTGATCTAGGTACTGTCAGAAGACTCTGTTCATCAAGTCCATGAATGCAGTCGGTGCGTTGGTCAAACCAAATGGTATCACTATGAAATTGAAATACCCATATCAAGTCCTGAAGGTTGTTTTATGAATGTCTGCCTCCTTAATCCTCAACTACTGGTAACCTGACCTCAAATCAATCTTGGAGAAATGAGTGGCTCCCCTCAACTAATCGAATAGGTCGTTTATTCTGGGTAGAGGATACTTATTCTTTATGGTCACTTGGTTGATCTTCCTATATTCAACACATAACCTCATTGAACCATCTTTCTTCTTCACAAATAGTACAGGAGTTTCCCATGGTGATTCACTTGGCCTAATGAATCCCTTCTCATGAAGTTCGTTTAGTTATGTCTTGAGTTCAATCAACTCTACTGGCGACATTCTGTAGGGAGGAATGGCTATAGAATTCGTGCATGGTTGTAGTTCAATCTTGAACTTTACTTGTCTGGATGGTGGTAGTCTAGGTAATTCCTCTGGAAATACGTCTGCATACTCCTTCACTATAGGTATCTCATGAATATCCTTCGGCTCACTAACATCATTATCTAGGACTTGTGCGAAGTCCTCACTTTGTCTTATGCAATGCAACATAGCAGCTATAGGGCTTCGAGGTAATCTTTGCATATCTCCGTTGACCTTCATTAGTTCACCAAATGGTACAGTTATCAGTTTATCTCCAAACAATTCACATGTACAAGTTTGTCGGGCAGTCATAATAGTTCTTATGGGAGTGGATACATAAAATGGTTTTGGTGGCGTGGATGTCACTAGTTGTAATCTCCTAACTAGTTCTTCTAACATAAATGACTTAATGCTACCCGAATCAAACAAGATATTAACAACAACATTAATAATAGAAAGGTACCTTCGACAGCTGGAGTTGGGTCTGCCTGTCCATCCTCAATGGCAAACACTTGGGCCTAATTTTGTCTGCCTTGTTGTTGCTGCTACGGTTGTTGGGGTTGCCTTTGTTGTGGCTGTTATTGTCCACGTCCACCTTGATTTCTGCCTGTAACCCCCAACCCCCAAGAAACAAGTTTAAGTTCAACCACAAGGTGGGTTGGGTCCTATGTTATATTTACAAGTACACAACTTGCATCTCAATTCCTTTATTCTAATACTTATTGAAATACTCATAAATAAACTTCTATTGCTATTCAACAAGATAATGCAAGTGAATAAAGGAAAAATTCAAATATTTATTCATTCAAATAAAATAAAAAGATTACATTTTTGAATCAAGTCCAAAGATTGGGTATATAACTCTAAAACTCAAAAGTAAAATTCAACGGAAGTCTTTAATTCAAAATTTGGAGCACTATGCACTCACAATATAAACTTTTTAAAAGTAGACTTTCGAAAAAATCCATAGTCTTTATGTGATTCAATTTCCTAAAAAATAGAAGAAAGGGGTGAGCACATAGCCTAGTAGATTATTCATTAAACATCTAAGTTACTATTTCAAATCAATAACACATCCAAATTCAAACACTTTCATACATTAAATGATTCACACAACTTTTTGGTCGTTGTTGACATTAAGACTAAAAGGGGTTCTACTCCCTTGATGTTTTTAATTTAGATATCCCTCTTTAGGGTGAAAAAGCATTTCTTTATCACTTTCCATTGGATGCCACATACCAAGTATTCCTTAGTTGTGTCTCGCAACCACACACTCCAAGCATGTGTTAAGAACACCCATAGCACCCATGCGAGTCACTACAACTATATGTGGTTTTTACCCATGCGAGTCACTACAACTATATGTGGTTCTTATCTTCAATTTCTTATATTTAAGATCACATAATCATAAAAAAAATTTAAAATGTAAATTTTAGAATTTTAAACAACCAAGAAAACATGAAAAACATCATATAGCATGCTTGAAACATTGAATTAAATCATAAACATGGATTCTAAGCATGGCATGCTCTCATGAGTGATTAAAACCTAAGCACATGATAAACTAAAGTTAAAATATGATTAACATGCTGAAAACTAGAATTCAAATAAGCATGAACATGCTAGAAATTTGAAAAAGAAAAGTAGAAGTTCAAGAAATCCCCTCCACCTTAATAGTTGATCTCCTGAATTCAGCAAGGGTTCCCCAATGTCTTAACACTTCCAAACACCAACAATATCACTCAAATAAATCACTATAATACTGAAATTGAAGCTTCTGCTTATGAGCAAAAAAGAAAAGAGAAATCAAAAGAGATGCCAAGAAGAGGCCAAGAACAAGCAAAGAGGGAAGTGTCAACTCTTTGCTTTGTGATGAGATGAATGTGAGCAAGAGGGGGTATTTATAGGTGTTCATGAGCGCTTAGGGGACATCTAGGGTAGCTTGGGAAGCTCACAAAGTTGGGCAACTTTCCAAACCAAAGTGGATGGCTAGGCTTGAATAGGGCAAGTTGGGTAACTTTCCAATTAGTTGGTTCATGTCACTTTACTTCGTTTCATATTGTTTTGGGTCCCTACGAGTCACTAAATGAGAGGTTTGGAACTTGTGAAAATTAGCCTTAAAATGAACCCGGTTTCATTTTGCACCCAATTTCACTGAATTGATGATAAATTTCATTTAATTGAATACAGAGAATCCAGGGTATTACATTGTCCTACCTATTATTCTGCCCTTGGATCTGCCTTTAGTGTCCCTAATTCTGATAGTCCTTGGCCATATGTCCTTTCTACCCACAGTTATAACATGTTCCTTCTCTCCGTGCCTGCTTCTTATCAATTTTGCTTTGAGCCTGCTGCCTTTGAGGTTGATTTCGATTCTACTTCTTATGATTTCCTTGGAACATTTTTCTATTGATTGGCCTCTTGCTGTTGTTTCTAACTTTCCACTCAAAGTTTATATCTCTCATTTTGTTAGTAGTGTTTTCTCCACTACTTCTCTGTAGGTTTTCAAACCTATTAGGTTTACCACACTGCGAATCTCAATCTTCAGGCCTTCTGCAAACTTGCGAGCTTTCATCTTTTCATCCTTGATCAGTTTAGGTGCGAACTTGGAAAATTCAATGAACTTGACCTCATGATGAACTCAAACTCCATCTACACCTGTATAGCTTCGAAAAAAAATTCTCGTAAAATATCTCTTTGAATTCTTCCTAGTTCATGTGTCGAATGTCGGTGTTCGGATATGCTTTCAGCATCCGCCACCAACTCCTAGATAATCCCTTAAATTGATTTGTGGCCAACGTAACTTTGTGGGGTCCTATAGCCCCTAGCACATCCAGGTGCTCATCTAGCTCTTGGTACCAATGATCTGCAGCCATGTTGTCAGATGAACGAAGTTTTTGTAACTCAATTAGCATTGCCCTTTATTCCTTGTCCTCAATTTCTTCCTGCGTCCTTTGACGGATTGGAATCTCTGGCATGGACATTAGCTATTGTATTTGTGTTTGCTCCTGGGGTGGGGCCTGTATTTGTGGCTCTGGTGCTTCCTGTGACTGCATCTGTGGCAACAACAATACTCTCATCATCTGCTCAATGACACATCTGGTAATCTCATCCCATAACTCTGGAGTCAACACAGCTCGAACCCGAGCCTCAGTCTAGTTAACTTATACCTTCTGCCCTTGCGATTTAGTCCCATCGGATGCGGTAACTCTTGTAGCATGTCTCTTGGATCTGACCATTTATCTACTACCAAAGATCCATTCATTCATTATAAATTGATCGAAGAAATCCTATGCACTTACTTAAGGCATTTATTTTTGTCGTACTAGCATGACTCTAGATTCACATCTCTAAGTTCTAATTTGTTCAGTGGCCTATTGGTTTATGTTTCTAAATCCATAGTGAATGCATTTTAAAGTATCTTTCTCTAAGTATAGGATTTGGGTTTCATAATTTAAAGCATACATGTATAACAATCTTTACATACATAAAACATGCAAGCAACAATCTCATATATTATCACAACAACATGCTAGCATAGAGAGATTCCAAGCTTCCACCTATGCCTCAGAATTCGAACATCCTACACCACTCTTGCTCATCAACATAAATTTTCACTTAGAGTTCTTACTACACCCAAATAATTTTGCAAGTGTCTCGATGTCCAAGGCTTCCCAAGCACGCTACACTTGACCATCCCATATCAACCAAGCATAGGGAAACAAGTTCTTCTGAAGCCACCGATTACTCACCATACATGGTCCGTCATTCTCCGAGTTTAGGATTCCTCCATATCCCCAAATTCCTATGTGCCCCATACCACATAGAAACCAAAGAAACAAGATCCTCCTAATCTCAAGTCTTGACTAAACAAGTGTTTCGTTTAACATGTTATCAGTCTCTAGCTTATGCCCTAAAAGCTTTATTCATAATCCACTGTACAACCTTGACAACACTCAAGCTATACCTAAGGTCTTTCTCTAGACCTAATTATGCAATGTCTCCATTGCCCAACTCCTCCGTAGGACTAGCAGTTCATAGTCTATGCTCTAGACTCTATTCCAACGACTTACTTACTAAGCCACTGACTGATGAACTAATTGAGCTACTGATTGAGCTCTATGTGAGCATCTCACTAGACTAGTACCACCTTTGGCCTCAATTTGGACTTTTACTTGCAAGTTATTGATCGAACTCTATCTCTACAAGCTCCTGACTGAGCTCTTCTGAACGAGTTATTGATTGAGCTCTAATACTCCCATTGTAACACCCCGGCCCCTGAATCCAATTGCACATGCCCCTGATTGGGCATCTTTGTCTCTCGCCTCGAGATGGAATAATGCAGTCACTCCTGCCATCAGTATCCAGAGACTGAGAGATTACTTTTTGTTCTTTCCTTTCTCACACCATCCCAACAACATATCAGAGTGCAGAAACATAAATAATAAACTTTATGCAAAATTAAACGTGGCGATAACATGTTAACTAAACTTAATCATATGATGATTAAACTCATAAAAGCAGAAATAAAATACTTCGACCCCGTGGCCTGAGTTCAAAATGAATTTATAACCGAATGCTTGGCCCCATGGCTGAGGTCAATGAACAAAATAACTAAACATAAATGAAATGTGGGTCTTATGCCCTACAATCTAATTAAACAACGAGTAACACTATTCCTAGTTAACCTCAACAGTGAGGCGTATCATGACCACAAAATGTAACTCCTCACTTGTCATCACAAGTGTCTTCAAAGGTTACCTGAAAAGAAATTAGTGGGGATGAGCTCAAGATCCCAATGCATCTTGCACAAAAATATCTTGAGCATTATAATAGTTAGAATGCGAACATGCAAACACTTATGATGCATAACTCGTTTCAACAATTCAGTTATTTGAATTAACATTAAGACCAAAAGGAGTTCTCCCTTGACATTCCAACTTAGGTTCGGAGTACTCAATGTAACACCCAAAGCTTATTACACACTCCAAGACCCTATCTCGGGATTGATGTTTCACTCAATCATCAAAATAGGGAGTGAAGTTTCATTAGACTCATAGTCCCATTTCAAACAAAGACCCGCCTAGGGCTAGGAATACCCACAATGATGTCGGTCTTGACCACAGTATCCTTACTGCGCCGATATGTAGTTCATTTACTTAATCATCTTAATTTAGTGACCACAAGCCTTTCACAAATTCAATATCCAATATACATGACAAAGAATATAAATGAACATTTCATTATGCTTATGGTCACATCAAATATAACAATCATCACACTGCAAGCATAATCTGGATTCTAAATTGTCACATGCACTCATGCAAGACATGTCATGCTATAAATCCACATAAAAGACAGACTTGCATTTATATGAATCAAACACCTTCCTAACATGCTTCTAAACAATAAATAGTAATCACACAATTATGTTTAATATTCGAACTAAAATAATGTTAAAGAGTTCAAGTAGTTACTTCCACCTGATATTTTACTCCTCGCATTCTAATTCTTGCCTCGATGGCTCGAAATCCTTAACCTTAAGAATTATAAAACATTTCTCAGTATTTATTATGTTGTTATTCCAGATTTTAAATCTAATGATTTTTAGTGTCGTCGTTGAAATGTTGTGCGTAGTTAAGTGTGATAAATGAATTGTTATTCTTGTTACCATAGTAGTCTCAGTGTCACCGCAGTAACGCGAGGTTATTCTCACAGTGTGCTATGTGCAGTATTGTGATAGTCACAAGGTATTCTCGAAAATTGCATTTGGATGAGCTTTTCGTTTTCCTCATGACTGATACTTTGATACATCAAGCCTAAGGTTCAAATATAAGTATTTCAGTGGTAGGAGAGTTTTATACATTTATGTTGATCCTTCCTTGTCTGTTTGTTTCCAAAAGATGTATCACGAGTGGTTTCGATAGTCTGTTACGCAGCAAGGGGTAAAACCACATGTTTTAGATCATTAGAATCAATTCTACTTGTGATAGTTGTAATACACAAAGCACATGAAATTATACCTTACGTGTTCCTTTCGTTTCTTCTAAAAACACCTTTTGAAAACTCCGATGGATGTCCAGGATGTTTTGGTGTTCTTATTACATCAAAGGAGTGTGAAAAATCTTAAGAACCACAAAACAGTGATAACAAACTTGTATGCTTCGTGAAACAGATGCCTTACCTTAGTTTTCTTGCTCGAAGATCCGTTACAGTTTGATTTCTCGGCAATTGGAGCATTTCTTCCTCTCTCACACTCCACGGTGTGTACAATACCAATTTCGACTGAAGCTGCATATGGGAGGGAAATAACTTGACAATTAGCGGCTAGGGTTTTGTTGCATGATTAGGTTTTTCTTGTGAAAACAGCGGTGAACAAATGTGGCAAAGGATAGTGACTAGGGTTTGCTCACTGATGTATAAATAGTGGAGAATGTTGACTTCTTGGTCTTCTGCACAACTATTTTAGTTTAACGGAACGAGACCTGCCATTTCAAAATTTCAATCACAGGACTGCAGTTTTGGCATGCCTCTAATCACATGATCGCGATCCTAGGACCGTGGTCGTACGTTTTAGCCAGATTTTTGAATTTTCTTGTCGCAGGACCACGGTCTTTCTATCCTAGGACTGTGATCCTCACACAACCACTTTTTCTCAATAATTCATGATGTTGGACTGCGATCTTGTTTCATAGGACTGCGGTCCCATGGGAGGGGCACAAATCGCAAAACTATGGTCCTCCTTTTGGGGATCGTGGTCCTTGTGCTAATACTTTTTTTTGTTTGGTTTGTTTTCTTTTGTGTGTGTTTTTAAGGACTTGGGTTATTACATTAACACCCTCCATTAGATCAACAATCCATTTATCCCCTTTTTGTTTATCTCTTATTTGAAGTAATAGATCTGGTTGGCAAGTTATAGTATACAAATATATTTGTTTCTCGTATGATGTTATACCAAGTTTATAGTCACTAATCAACTGATACATCTGCCTTTTTTCTTCATTGTTCCTATTGAACTTCCTACTAAGTTCATCGACTACCACATTAGCCTTCCCTAGATGGTAATGCAGCTGAAAATCATAATCTTTCAAAAATTCAATCCACTTTCGTTGTTGAAGGTTTAGTTCCTTCTGAGTATAAATATACCTCAGGCTCTTATTATCTGAGAATAGATCAAAACTCTCCCCATAGAGGTAATGCCTCCAATCTTCAGTGCAAAGACAATCGTTGCTAACTCTAGATCATGTGTGGATGATTCTGTTCATGGACCTTCAATTGATGCGAAGCATAGGCTATTACTTTCTCATCTTGCATTAACATGGTGCCCAATCTATTCTGTGAAGCATCTGTGTACAATAAATACCTCACACCATGGGTAGGTGTGACTAGGTCGAGTCCCAAAGTTGACCTCTTCTTCAATTCATGGAATGATTGTTCGCACTTATCATCCAAAACAAATTTCTCTCCCTTTCTGGTTAACTTGGTCATTGGTCTAGCCAATTTTGTAAAATCTTGGATGAACTTGCAGTAATATCCTACTAAATGTAAGAAGCTTCTGATTTTTGTTATAGTCTTAGGTTGTTTCTAATTGGATATTGCTTCTACTTTCTCTGGGTCTACAGATATTCCTTCAACTAAGACAAAATGGCTAAGGAACTTGACATTTTCCATTGAGAACTCACACTTGCTAAACTTTGTGTAGAGTTCATTTCTTCTTAGCATCTCTTATATAATTCTCAGTGTTCAACATGCTCAGCTTCTGACCTGGAGTAGATCAAAACGTCATCTACAAATACCACAATGAACTAATCCAAATATTTTTTGAAGACTCATTCATCATATCCATGAATGTAGCCAGTGTGTTAGTTAAACCAACGACATCACTGTGAACTCAAAGTGCCTATATCAAGTTCTAAAGACTCTTTTATATATGTTAGACTTTCAGATCCTCAACTAATGATATCGTGGCCTTAGATCAGTATTGGGGAAATAAGTGGCTCCCCTCAACTGATCAAATAGGTCATCTATTCCGGGCAACGGTTAGTTGTTCTTTATCATTACTTGATTTAGCTTTCGATAATCAACACACAAAGCCTCATCAATCCATCCTTTTCCTTCATAAACAACATTGGAGCTCCCCATGGTGACTCACTAAGTTTGATGAATCCCTTTTTATGGAGCTCATCCAGCTATGTTTTCAGCTTAATCAATTCTACTGGGGCCATTTTATATGACAAAATGGCAATGGAGTTAGTGTTGGGATGCATCTCAATCTTGAACTCTACCTGTCTGTGTGGTGGTAGTCCAGGTAGAACATTTGGGAATACATTTGCATATTCCCGTACTACGGGCATCTCCTAAATTTCTTTTGGTTTTTCAAAATTCTCTTCCAACAACTGTTTGAAGTCTTCTTTTTGTTTTTAACTGTGTAGCATAGCTACCATAAGACTCCTCAATAATCTTTCCACATCCTAACACTTCTTCAGAAGGCAATGTCATAATCACCCTCTATTTCTGATAGTTTATCTTGCCTTGGTATAAGGTCAGCTAATCCGTACCTAGTATGACATCGTACGCATGAAAATGAAGTACATAAAGATTTGCTGAAATCAACTTATCCCCAAATCTAAGGTCACATTTACAATATTTCATGGAATTCACTGTGGCTCCTATGGATGTGGCTACATGTAATGTCACAGGCAATGGGTTTGTCATCAATTGTAATCTATCAACTAGGTGTTTAGAAATGAAAGACTTAGTAGCACCCAAGCCAAACAAGACTTTCACAGCAACATTAAATAAAATAAATGTATCTTCTACTACCAGTGCAAGATCAGCTTAGACATCAATAGCATAAATTTGGGCCTGGTTTTGTCCGTAACCTTGATTTTGGTTCTACCCCTTATTATGCTATGGCTAGGGTTGTGGTTGTTGCTTTTGTTGTGGACAACCATCTTGTCCATGCGACTGTTGTTGTTGAGGAGGAGCTGAAACTCTGTTAGGATATTTCTAGGCAATATGTCCTCTCCAGCGGCATAAGAAACACAACCCCTGCCTCTTTGCTTGCTCCCTCTACTCATTCCTAGCATGATCAACCCGCACGTGCTGGTTCTGCGACCTATTGTAATTCTTTGCCTAATTTTGATTATGAGACGCTTGGTGCCCATCCTGTTTGTTTTGCCTCTTTTGTGAGGTTGTTGCTGCTTGTTCTAGCTGCAATCGCTTGTGTTTGTTCCTCAGAGCTTATTCATACTCGAGATCTCGCTTGATTAGCCACACCCTTTCCATCGTTTCCTTAAGTGGTCAATCTTAGATGATGTATTATTTTTTCGTATTTCTACCTTCAGTCCTTTGGCAAACGTGTTCGCCTTGGACTGCTCATCCTTTTTTAGCTCTGGGGGCAAATATAGATAGTTTAGTGAATTTTTGTTTGTACTCAGCAACAGTCATAGTCTTTTGTGTTAGTCGAATGAACTTCGATTGTAGTTGTTTCATCATTGCCATGGAGAAAAAGTTCACATAGAACAGGGTCTTAAACTATCCTGGTGTCATAGTGGCTATATGCGTAGGAAGATCATTCATAACCATCTCCCACCAATAATAGGCGGGTCCCACACACTGGTGCACCATTATGAAACTCTCTTGGGCCCAGTTGCCCTTGTGGCATTCAAATGTTTGTTCATCTCAGTGAACCACTTATCTGCTACCAAATGATCAGTCATACCCTCAAAAATACTGGGTCATAGTTTTTGAAATTCCATTAGCAGATTCTTTTGTGCTATGTCATCCACAATAGCTTGGTTTAGCACTATTGGACCATTAGGCAACAAGGCATGATGATCTTGGGGCTGAGGCTGTACTTGTGGCTGATTCTAAATGTGTAGTAGGTTCCTCATGACCTTTTCTACTACTTATCTAGCAAATTTGGCTAACATATGTCTAGTCGCTACTATCCCAGCTGGAGCTTTTGTCACTAGCACTCGATTTTGCCTTTGCCCTGACTCATCGGTATTTGCATCTCTCATGTCGTTACTCGTTTTTCTTGCCATTATCTACAAGCCAAAAGTCATTTTGGTATTTATCAGTTCAACGTGATATCATTAATAGAAATTTCGATACACAAGGATAATCGTAACTTTATCTTAATTCAATCTGGGTTACACAAATTCCTTTATCTCAAAGTATGAATACTAAATGTTTTTGCAACTTGCAATAAGTGGCATCCTTCATATCTCTATTCATAGTTTGTGATCCTATTGTCAAAGTTTTTTTTTGCGTCATTCATACTATCATGATTTTAGATTCATGTCTCTAAATTCTCACTATGTTTAGTGAACTATCAGTTTTTGCTTCTAAGTCTGAAGTTTGAGGTTTTCAAGTCCCCATGTTCATTTTGGGCACAACACTTTTGGTATCATATAACAGTATTCAAAATCATAACATCAAAGAGCATGCACACAACCATTCAATCAATACACAATTCATACTAGCATAGTAAGATTTTCAAGCTTCCATCTAAATCTCTGAGTTCAAATGTCCCATACCACTCTTACCCAAAGACATAAGCTTCCACTCAAAAACCTTACTACACCCAAACAATTTCACAAATGTCTCGATGACTAAGGTTTCCCAAGCCTCACTATACTTGACCTTCCCATACTAGCCAAGCATAGGAAAACAAGCTCTTCTAGAGTCATCGACCATTCACCAACCATGGCTTGTTAATCTCCAAGTCTAGGATTCTTCCACATCCCTAATTCCTACGTGTTCCATACCAAACAGAAATCGAAGATACAGGATCATCTCGATCTCATGTCCTGACCAAACAAGTGTTTCGTTATTCACACATTTTCAGTCTTTAACTTATGCCCTAAATTTTTTTTTCATGTCCACTGTGCCTCCTTGGCAACACCCATGTCTCTACCAATACTCTCTTTTCCCGAGCCTTAAGGTCTCTACACTTGGCTGAATGTTCCTCTGTTGAACCAGCAACTATCATCAATTTTAGGTACTACCATTAGCATATGAATACACATCTAGCCTAATACTTTACAGTTTAAGCTCTCAACTTGCACATGGCATCTACTGCCTAGGCTTTGATACCAACTTTGTGACACCCCAGTTCTTGGTCCTTTCATTCTGTCACATCGAGGTTATGTATGGAGAGGTACACCTGTAAGTCATTAAATATATCATCGAGATACTACATGTGTCAACCACCAAGAACTAGGACGTATCGCCTGACACATTTTATCAACATCATAATCACATGTGAATAATCTATCAATCTCATGGAGACACCAAGAGATATCAATAGGAAATAAAGCCAAGAGATATCAATAGGAAATAAAACATAATAAATCTCATCAAAACTCATGGATTAAATTTAGTAAAAGTAGACATAAAGTATTCAAGTAATAGTTTAAAAATAGGCCCATATGGCCCATTACCAATTCCCAAAGTCATGAACACAAAGATGACTTAAAAGGGTCACATGCCTAGTTCAACTACTGCTCATGGACCAAAATAAAGTAAGTCAAATCATGACCTCCCAAGTGAGGTTTGCAACCATCAAATAGTACCCAGCTATACTATAACTCAAATCGTCTCAAAGGTCACCTCAAATAAAAATGTGGGGTGAGCTCAAGAGCCTAGTAGAGACTTAGGTTCGAGTCTTGTCAAGAACCTGAGTTTAGTGGAGACTCAGGTTCGAGTCTTGTTAAGAATAAAATTTTACACTCAGTCAGTGGTGGCTAAAGTGGGGATAATATCGATACGTAGTGAGTTGGGGTTGTTACAAATCAGATCCACTCTAAATGTGATGGAGGTGTGAGTCCTAAGGATTGGACTACTCTAAGGTGGGTGGATTACAATATCCCACATTGGTCTGACACTAGAGTGATGCGTAGGCTAAGTGAGCGATTGCGAGACTTACTAGTGTCGAGCGCTTTTAGGAGACTTAGGTCTGCGTTTTGCCAAGAACAAAACCCTACACCCAGTCAGTGGTAGCTAAGGTGGGGATGATATTGGTATGTAATCAGTTGGCATTACGCATTACATCCATAGGATTATTCAAGCCAAAATATCGAATACACAATCACCTCAAACACATTAGGTGTTTCAGTCATGAAGTTGTTCAACAGTTGTTAAATTAGACCAGAAGACTTAACCTTGGTGTTCTCTCATCATTATCAGGTATGCACTATATGTCAGATTCTAACAGGATAAGAGCCACACCCTTTACCAAACTCGGGAACTAGGGTCACACCCATCGCTCCATCACCAAAGAACTAGGGACACACCCATCATTCTATCATTGGGCATTAGGTACTAACGCATTATTCCATCGACAAGAACATCCATAGTGATCCCCTGTGGACCACTGCACTGGTTCATGGTTCAAATCTTAATTTAACTTTAATTAAGATCATACAATAATTCATAGCATCATATTAAGCATGGAAACTAGAGCATGTGATATTGTTCAAATAAATCAACCTATTAATCATTTCTTATCTCATATTGTGAAGACATATAAACGACCAACATGGATACATACATCATGTTATACACCATTCATGCAAACAAAGAGCTCATGAAATTCAATCAGTGTCAAAACATCCCCTAGCATGCTTCTAGGCATTTAGAATAAAGTAAACACACATAATGTTTAACATTTAAAACTCAAATAAGATTAGAGAGCAATGTAATCATATCCACTGTTACTTCGTTACTCATGTTCTAACTCTTGCCTCGATGGTTTAAGATCCTTAACCTTGTAGTTTAGTGTATGATCCTCACAAGTATAAGTATTCACATAATTTTTTAACTCATAGAGAATTATTTACTAAACAATATGTTATAAGATAATCAAATGGTTTACGGAGTGTGCATGAGACTTGAAAAACACGAAGGGCTCATTGCGTTACTGCGGTACTCCTAGCATTACCGCGGTAATGTGAGACTATTCTCTGTGCATTTCTAGTTTCTCTAGTGCGTGGGAATTCTACAAATTGGACCTAGAACTTGAAAACAGATGTTTCAAAGGATAGGAGAATCTCATACCTTAGCTCCGTTTGTTGCTGCATTCATTTGTCTCGCCATTTTGTCTGCTCTGTTTTTGTAAAAAAGTATTTGCAAACTTCGATTTAATACAACAATTGTGATAAAACTACATAAGTTTCACTTGAATCTAACTCATACCTTTGTATTTTCATCTTGAACGGTGCCTCAGCTTACATTCTTCACGATCTATGCACCTTCCTCTAACAGTGTTTGTAGAATAACTATCACGTAAGAGTTAACACCATTTGAGATGCATGAGAGGAAGGGAAAATCACAAAGACAACTAGGGTTTGTGAGCAGCGCAAAATGATGTGTTTAGGGTTTCTTGCGTGATATCTTTACACATATATAGATAACTCGCACCCTAGAACTTCCATTTTTTATCTTTAATCGCAATATTGTGATCTTTCTCCCACTACCGCAGTATTGAGACTGTACCTAATTGGAGGACTGCGGTACCATGTCTTTTCAAAATTTACGAAATTTTAATCACAGGATCGCAGTACCCTCACCCAATACTGCAGTGCTCACGCAGATTTTTTTTTACAAAACCATGATGCACTACCACGGTCTTGATTTGGGGATTGCGGTAGTGGCGCACATCTCCCTTTTTTTGCAATTATACTCTTTTTTCAGGTTATTACATGTTCTCTCCATTGGGACCCTGTTGATGGCCAAGGCAGGAACCAAGTTAGCACAAACAAAGTAAAACCATACATTGGCAACAACGGTGAAGGAGCTCTTGGACAAGCTGATAGGGCTATTGTTGATGCACTGCCAAGATGCACCCTCAACACATAGAGTCCTCAAAACATCGTCAAGATCAAACTTCTTGAGTACATACTCGAAGAAGTCATTTGGCGTTTCGTTGGGCAAGCCATAGAGGGCATCAATTACCTCTACATTGAACAGGACCCAAATGCCCCACACCCAAACCTTCAATCCTTCACACTAATAGGTGTTGAGATAAAATTGTTGAACTATAGAGACTATAGGTGTAGCAAGCAAGCAAATCAACAGGTCCCAGTGCCTCAAAGCCAAAACTGTGTTGATGCCCAATCGACTCTCATCATCATCAATCATAATTCCCCGCTTTAGTATCATGTGCTGAAAGTCCCTTATCTGATTAAACTTGACCTTGACTTCGCCTGTTCTAAAGCATTGTTGATCTTCTAGGGTTGCGGGGTGTGATTTTTTTTGTCTTGGAAGCCACGTGTTTCACTCTAAAGGCCTTGCAACCAAGTGTTAGGAAATATAATATAATAACAATGTGAAAATAGCTTATGGGCAGCATTTCCCTATATAACAAAGAGTTATATATCACAATTAAAATTAAGGGATGAATATTAGAATTTGTATAAAAAATCCATTACTCTGTGTGCATAAGAATAAGAATGTGCCGCAACATGTAAATTGACAGGAGAAAAGTGCCTAAGAACTAAGAATATTGAAATGAAAGGAACTACACAACTAAAATGGATAAATGGAATATCTTAATGCATGAAAGCAACGAAAAACACAAGAACTAAGTTAAAATACTCAAATAGTGACCAAAGGTGGAAGAAAAATGCAAGATATGACGATTAGAATGCAGAGGAGAGCAAGAAACTCAGAGGACAACAACTCAAAATGTGCTAGAATGAGAAAATAATGGCCGAAATTTTTTATATACATAAGGACTACTACGATAATGAATGCACTACCATGGTAGTGGCAAAATCTCATTTTAATTTTTTGAAATGGTTGCACGTAGTGTACCGTGGTAATGCAAAGATGCAGAACTACACGTTCTACTGCGGTAGTGCATTCTCCAACCACTTCCTTAGTGCCAATCTGCACCACAGTGACTTTCTTGCAATCATGCACTTCAACAGGCAACTTCAAAGATCGATATATGTCGAAGACTACTTGGTCATCATTCACTCTCAATGTGAGCTCTCGTTTCAGTATATCTATAATAGCATGACTGGTGTCTAAGAATAGTCTCCCAACAATCAACGCTATTTCATTGTCATCTTCCATATCTAGTACCACAAAGTCCACTGGGAAAATAATATTTATCGACCTTAACTAGAACATCTTCAACAATCCATTTTAGATAAGTAATAGAGCGGTCTGCAAGCTGAAGAGTTATATTGGTTGGCTTAATCTCTGATAGGCCCAATTGTCGGTACACTAAAAGGAGCATTAGATTTATATCGGTCCCCAAGTCACAAAGAGCTTTCTAGCTATTGTTGTGCTTACATTGCAAGGAAAGGTGAAACCCCTTGGGCCTTTCAACTTTTGTGGCAATTTCCTTTGAAGAATACCATTGCATTCCTCTGTGAGCCTCATTATCTCCTGATCTTCAAGTTTTCACTTCTTGGCTATGACTTCTTTCATGAATTTTGCGTAATTTGACATTTATTATAGTGCTTCTGAAAATAGAATGTTGATGTGAATTTTAAACGTATCCAAGAATTTAGCAAACTGCTCATCTATTTTCTTTTTATGAAACCACTATGGAGAGGGCAATGGAGGAGGTTCAAAATTTTTATTGCCCTACATAGTAATCCCAGAAAATCTCCCTTCTTCTTTGTCCCATCTGTGAGAATTGTATTAGTTGGATCTTTAGGAATGGGCCCCTTGGAATTGTTAGATTCATCAACTAGCATAGAAAGACTAGAGGGAAAGGATGGATTCTGCATTTCCCTCTCACTTTTGGTAAATGTCACTTTGTAGCTTTCCTTCGAATTTACTTGGGTATCGCTAGCAAAAGATCCTCGTTGTTGACTGACAAATGCTTGTCCAACTTGAGTCTCAAGACTTTTCATAGTTGTATTGACATTCCCCGCTTACTGGACATTTCTATTGTTGGCATAAGAGAAAATTTCATGGTTTCTAATTCCCGGATGATAATACTTAGGACTTTAATTTCCTTGTTGCTGCCCTTGATAGTTGTTGAAATAGTTAATCATGTTCATCTGCTCTACAGATCCTTCATCTATAAAGGGAACTTTCTTTGTTTCAGCTATGGCAAGGATAGATTGATTTTGTTGCAGTTGAAATTGTCTACTTCCAAGCTTCTCATCCCACAAATTCATCTGATGAGCCAGAGGCAATCTAAGCTTGTAAAGTTGTAATCTCATCAACCTCATGGCTACCAACCCTTTTCACTAATCCTCTTTCTATTCCATGTCCATAGGCATTGGTAGCCATATCTTCATTGTGTTGTATGGCCTCGTGTTGTCGACTTCCCCATCAAGGACCCTCTAGCTGTTGAATCGACCAAGGCTCTAGTTGGTGGAATTAAACCACTATAGAACATTTCAACTTGAAATCATTTGAGATAACCTTGCTGAGGGCATCTTCTTAATAAATAGTTAAATCTCTCCCAAGCTTCATAGAGAGACTCAAAATTTGATTGCTTGAGCCTTCAATGAACTGATCTCACCCTGAAGTTGATGAACTTTTGCTGAAGTAAAATACTTTTGCAAAATGTTCTAATCCATCAAGTGGTGATGCTACCCAGTAAGAGTGTCTATAGCCAAGTACATGCTTTGTCCCTCAAGGAGAAGGGGAAAAACCTCAACCTCAGTTGATCCTCAGTTATATCATTCATCTTAACTATGTCACATATCTCCATGAACAAGTTCAGGTGAGCTATTGGATCCTCTATTGCAAAATCCCCAAACTGTTGTTGCTAGACCATTGTAATTAGGGATGACTTCAACTCAAAGTTGTTGGCATTGATCAGTGTTCTTGCAATTCTGGATTAGTTATTGTTCAGTGCAGGCTTGAAAAAGTCCTAGAGTGGCGCTTCACCACATTGCCAACCATTGATCCGTGCTTTCAACCATATCAGACATATGAACATCAACTTCCAGTTGAATTTGCCTCAGTGTCTTTGAAAGGTCTGGATTGTTAAACTCAGTTGAGTCTCTACTTAGCAACAAACCTAAAACACCACAACAAAGCAAAAAAGATCAAGTGTATCCAATGAATTAAATAATAGAAGAAAATAAAATAAAAATAAAAATAAATTATTTTAATTAAGATTTAACCAAATTCAATTAGTTTTAGGATTATTGAACATCGTTCCCTAGCAACGATGCCAAAAACTTGTTGCAAACACTGCAAGTATATAATATCACAATAGTAATACATAGTAGTCTACTGAGTATCATCTGTAGGGAACAATTATTAATCAATAATCTCAAAACCCAATCTACTACTAGTTTCAATTCTATTAAGGCTACATACTAGAATGTGAATTAAGTAAAATTAACAAACTAAAATCAAAAGATTGTAGGATTTTAAAATTGTATGAATGTATTATACAAGATAGTAAAATCTCATGTAATCCCCCTTAATTTCTATTTCGATCAACCATTCCTTAATTATGTAAGCTATAACACCGGTTATGAAAATTCTCTACCGAGTTATTTTAATACCTATTAGTCAAATTTTCTAATACCCTCTCCCAAGTGTATAGTTAACAAACTAATGCAATAAAAACCAAATTCATGTGCAACCTCCTATTAAATCAAGGATCTCCCAATACAATGATTTTTCTAGGTTTGTATTTTGATGATCAATCCATCAAAACTCTCTCTCTAGTTAGTATGACAATCTAGGATCGTCTTATCTATGGTCCATAGATAGAAAGTATTAGAAAAACAAAGTATAAATATAACATAAAAAATAGATTAATTAAAATAGAGAATTAAGAATTACTACAAGCAAATTTACATAGTAGAACGAAATTGCCTAGCTTGACATCGAGTATGTAACACAAAACATTGAATTAAAAATAAACCAAATCATACACAACAATGCACTCTCTTTGAATTTTGCTTCGTCCTCTGCTTCGCTTCCATGCTTGCAGTCAAAAAATCCAGCTTTTTTAACTCTAAATCTATTTTCTATTTATACTAAAGCACTTAAAAACCCTTAAACCACGAGCTGCAAACTCTAAAAATAAGTTTTTAATCTCACTACTACAGTAGCAAATCATGGTAGTCTCGACCACTTAAAATTTTGGAGAATCACGAGTCTTATTAATAATCGCATTACCACGGTAATCTTTCTACAAGTAGAATTATTCCTCTGGTTACCATAACAGTGATTCCCTGCAGTTGTTCTTTCACTAGTTACTACAGTAGTGGGTCACGATAATGTATTAGCCTATTTTTCCTTGTTTCACACTCTGGTTACCGTGGTAGTTAGTGGATTTTTTGCACTTGGATCTTTTTTCAATCTCCTTTCTTTTGTGTGTCCATCTCCACTTGATGTAAATCTGCACAAGCAATTAAGAACCTTTCTCAGACATTAAAGTACAAATATAAAAGGATAAAATCATATTGAAATTCTCTAACTGTATGAATAAACATCAATGCTAAGATTAATGTTCATGCACCTATTTATAAGCAAACATGTTTTATTTTCTGCTAAATTCATGCAAAAACATATGCAAAGTACCTATAGTATAGTTAGTATGCTATGGGACTAACAAAGGGATCATAGTGGATCCTTCCTAGTTTGAAGCAATCACCAATTAAAAATACCCCAAGACGATGACTAAAATTAAAAGTTTCCTTGGGTATGCATTATATTACAAATGTTTCATCGAGGACTTTTCCAAAATTGCTTAGCCTATGACCAAACTAATAGGAAGGGTTTAAAGTTTGATTGGAATGGTTGTTGTGAGTAATCCTTTGAAGAATTAAGTAAAAGACTTACATCGACACATATCCTCACTACTGCCACTTGCTAGCTGATGCTAGCTTGGCCAAACAAAGTAGTAGTTTAAACCTTAGGCCAAGCCAAGTTCACTATTGGATAAGAAAATCTCTATACACTCCATGATCCTCGCCTATAAGTTCAAAGATTACCCCTATATGGAAAGTACAAGTGACTATTCAATGTTTCTAAGATAAAGATGACCCAAAATCCCCCATACCAAGGATTTTCATTATCCAACACATCCTTGAAGCCTATATACACCAACCATGATTGTAAACAAGAGCATCTCATTCCATTTTCTCTACAAACACATTGTGTTCAAGGTTTCTTATAAATAAAGATGATTTTTCTTAGTTTTTCCCTTGAATTTTTGGTGCTATCCTCTTCATTTCTTAGTTGGTCAATTTTTGCATCACTTATTGCACAAATTAAATTTGTAATAAAATATGTCTTCAAGTTTTTAATTCCAAACTCTTGTCTCTTTGAAGTCATGTCTTTGATCTTCAAGATTTTTTTGGGAAGAGCAAGATTGTGCTAATAATGTCATAAAATAAACTAAAAACTACAAAACAAACAAAATGAAGAAAATAAGAAGACATATTTGAGATAAGAGTAATAGGGGAGAATCTTTCGTTTTCTTGATAATAAGCTTGTGTATAACCTTGGTACATTGTTTGCAATGTAAACACTCCTTTTTATATAGGTTTCTGGTCTTAAATAGGACGATAAATATCATTTATAATGAATAAATATAATAGTGATTACAAAGATAATGTAATGACTTATAGATTACATGAGTATGATGAAATATGAAAATATTGTAAAATTATTACTGTAATTTAGGGTTTATAAAATATTAAATGGTAAATGGTAGTTATTCAAATATATTTACAATATATATTGAAAAAAAAAGTGTTGCGATAAAAAATCACATATTGATATGATCATGCTTGTTTGACTTGTTGTATATCATTCATTATTTTAGGGTTGACATTAAGACTGAAAAGACTATCATTAGTATTTTCCTTCTCTTGCATGAGACAATCATCAGTTTAGGGCATAGTCTAGGAATACCTCTTAAAGTAAGCATCGACCCTCAAGGACAGCTCTCCAAAAGGCACTGACTATCAGAGACACTTCTAAAGCAAGGTCATTCCGCTAATACAGACTAAATAAAAACTACATAGTGTTCATACATGGAAGTGGTATTATACCAGTCCATGACCCTAACTCAGCTTATCTGAAATCGGAGGTCAAATATGGACATACAACGTTAAGCCTACTCACTAGGGACAATACCCACGGTGATCAAATACTAATACGCTACGCCCAAACGTGCTTCTTAATCATCTTTGTTTAGTTGAAGGCATATCATAACTAGAATAATTGTACAGATGCAAGGATCATATCAATAGGTAAATCAACAACAAGATTCCATCATTCAAATCATGGCATAATAAATAGTTTAAATCCTAGCATACTTCTAATCATACAAGCATTCATGCATGTAGACCCACATAGAATTAAAGGCACACTAACATGAACCTAATCACATGATTTAGAAAAAGGACTTATTCATATTAGAGTTTCAATAATTATAATACAAGGGAGAGTCATGAGTCATTTCCACCTGTACTCGCATTTTGTGTTCCTTGAGATCTGCGACTTGATGCTAACCCACAGAAATTAACCTAACAAATTCTAGTGTTGACTTTTAACTCATACCCAAGTATGCTTAATCTTTTAAAGTCTTATTTATTCTTTTTCATTCAAAGGTATGATACAGTGCTTCAATCACTACCTTGACCGAATATGTCAAACCTAAATGACTTAAGGTTCTTTATCTTTTATATTCCAATCTCAAAGTGTAATACCCCAATTATTTTTTTATATATATGTATGCATATATGATTTATTTGATTAATTGGTATAGACACATGCATATATATTAATTGGTACCTATATGTGTGACAGTTTATTGATATGTATTAATTTGTGCATACATATATTATTTTGAAGCGACATGCAATTAATTGATTAATTTGTATAGAAGTATATATATATATATATATATGCACATGTACATATAGGTATATATATTAATTAATTGATATATGTATTAATATATTAATACTAAGCATATAGTAGGATTAATTAAGAGTAATATGTAGTTAAAAAAAGAATATATATATATATATATATATATAATAAAAATATACATATAGATATATTTTTTCAAATATATATATATATATATATATATATATATATATATATATATATATATATATATAAGGAAAAAAAAAGATCAAATTTGGTGCATGGGCCCAAGGCCCATGCACCCACGCACATGGGCGCGCTAGGCCGCGCATGAATTCTCACGTAGCCCATGCTTGCCATATATTAAAAAAAAATTATTATACTAAAATACGAAAAATAAATGCAAAAGAAACTCAGAAAAAATACAAAAAATATCTGAAAAATTCTGGAAAAAATACAAAAAATCCTAATCACTAACCCTAAACCCCTAGCCACCCCAACCAAGTAAAAAAGAAAATTTTCTACAATAGGAAAGTGAAATTTTACGAAATTAACCCTCGAAGACCTTATATAAACCCCCCTCTCCTCCTCATTTCGTTCATCTTAGCAAGAACAAGAATAATACTCTTTGCTTTCTCTTTGCCTCCTTCTTGTCACCCTCAGTCCCTTTTCTTTTCTTGAGCTATTCTAAATAGCCTGCAAGGTAGTACCAACGAAGTGCTACAAAGATTTAGGAAGCGATCTCGAGATGAAATTCTTTCCCTTTCTTTTAATTTATTATTTTAATTTAAATAATGTTTGCTTTTGTGCTTAGTTTAATTTATGTTTTTAAATTATTATATTGCTTATGACTAAGAGAGTATGCTCTGTATTTGCGTCTTATACGATCTTCTATACCAGAAATCGAAAGTCACCTTTCCTGTTTGAGAGAGTATGCTCTGTAGTTGTATTTCATACGATCTTCTACATCAGAAATCGAAAATCTTTGTTTCTGTTAATTTATGATGTTATATTGTTGGTATGTTTAAATATTGTTAAAATATTTATTTATATTGCTTCTATACACAAAAATAAGATTTCAACCATGCACCGGTACAAGGACAGACGTTCTGTGTTCCATGCAAAATTGGACTTTTGAACTGGTTGTCAGGATTGACACAGAGGTTATCCCCGTTCAATCTAAATCTAGAGCACAGAGGTTATCCCCGTTCAATCTAAATTACGACGGAAATAATATATTGTTTGAATCAATTAAATCCTTGAAAGTGTTTGATATGCTCATATTATTTGGTTCAAATAATGAATTAAATAGATGGAATGATTCACTGGGCTTTTTAGCTCATCCCTTCATTTTTTCACATTTTAGGAAATTAATTTATCAGCCTACGTGGAATATTATTTATTAGAAATTCTTTTTTGGTTTATTTATTTCATTGTAAGGCATGTGGGCCCAAGCTGAATTATTTATTTCAGTTCTGAATTTATTTTCCACTGTAATAGATCATGTACTCTGAATTTTAGAATATATAAATAAAAGGTTTGTTTTATTTATATTGCCATGAATTATTAAAAAGGAAAAAAGGAAAACTTAGCATGGGCTCGCCTCCCAGGCGACCCAAGATTATTGATCAAAGAAAAATTATACCATCGGATAACAGGGATGATGGGGCTCGGGAGGCAGAGTGTTACAAAGGTGGTATCAGAGCCTAGGCTTTAGATGCCTAGGGCAAGAATTAGAAGAAATTGATTAGTTAGGTAAGACTATTTATTTATTTAATTTAGAAGCCCTACCTCCTATTTTGAAAATTGAAATGATTTTAAAAAAATGTTTTTCAAAAAAAAGATATATGTTTTCAACGATTTTGTTTGGATACAAAGACTACGAGTTGAGCTGATAGTGGGTAAGCCTTGTCCCGAGTAAAGCTAAACATTGAAAGGGAGATGGGTTATCCCGTTCTAGAAAGCACGGTTGCTAAGCAGACTTCGATCTCGCCATCCGATCTGGAAGTTGTCCCACCAGCTCATACAAGTAGTCAGAGTTGAAGAACACAATTATTTTTCTACAAGAAAACAAAGGGAGGGAAACTAAGGGCAATGAATTTACTATAGTTCAAAACAGATGCCAAGGGTGGTATCATGGAAGATTGTAGGTTCGATAAAAGGACTTTTCAACCAGGAATTGAGAACCTAGGTCTAGGAAAGAGACCTGAAGAAGAAACTTGGGGTTTGCCAAGGGTGGCATCGTAAATCATGAATAAACTTTTAGGACATAAGTTAGAGACTGAAAACGTGTGAAACACGGACACTTGTTTGTTCAGGGCATGAGATCGAGACGATCATGTATCCTTGGTTTCTATGTGATATGGAACGCATAGGAATTCAGGGATATGGAGGAATCCTGGACTTCGAGAATGATGGACCATGTTTGGTGAATGATCAGTGTCTTTGGACGAACTCATTTCCCTATGCTTGGCTGGTATGGAACAGTCAAGTATAGTGGGGCTTAGGAAGCCTTAGAAATCAAGACATTTGCAAAATTGATTGGGTGTAGTAAAATATCTTGGTGGAAGTCTATGTCAAAGGGCAACGGTGGTATGGGACACACGAACCTAGAGTCATAGGCAGAAGCCCAGAACATTACTATGCTAGCATGAATTTCTTGAATGATTGAATGCATGATGATCTTACCACTTGTATGAAACCAAATTCTATACCCAAAAAAACAAAAGTAACTTAGAAGAATAAATTATTAGGCCACTAAACAGATCAAGAACCTAGAGACATGAATCTAGAGTCATGATGAAATGAACTAAACAAAAATGGAAAAAACGAATGTTAAATCAGCGTTAATGTGTAGATAATGGCTGAACCTAGGAGATACACAACAAAAGGTGCTACATCTGACGACACCAACTCTCAGGAAGTGCAAAACGGCATGGTTGAGGCAAGGATGGAACATATGATGAATGAAGTCACCAGAAGAGTGATGAACAAATAGAGAGGACACTAGCTCGAATGATACCGCAGGCGACACCACAAAAGCAGGTGCAGGAACAAATTTTGATGCAACAACCAATGCCAGCACCTGAGATTCTGGATTATCAGGAGGAACCAAAGGACCTGGAAGACAGTGAACATAGAAAGTTGTTGTTAGAACTAAAGAAGTTGGGACCATTACAATTCCATGGTACTACTGATAGCTTAACAGCTGACCATTGGTACCAGGAATTAGAAGAACACCTGGATGTGTTAAGAGTAATGGGTCCTAGTTGGGTAGCGTTGGCTACCCATCAATTGAAGGGACCAGCTAGAAGCTGATAGCGGATGGTAAAGGCAGACCTGACCATTAATATTAGCCGAATGACCTGGGAAGAGTTTAAGTAGATATTTTATGAGAAGTTCTTCCTGGAAGCAACACTGACAAAGATGCAAGAGGACTTCGTTCAGTTGAAGCAAAGAGAGATGACGGTGGCCGAGTATGAGGCCAAATTTATCGAGTTGGCAAAGTTTTCACCTGAATTAATTAGTGAAAAGAAGAAGAAGGTCAATCATTTCACTTAGGGTCTCAAGATTGAGATCTGAAAATTAATATAGATAGACTGCCCAAAGACATATAGAGAAGTCGTAGATAGGGCATTAACCTTAGAGCAAGAGCTAAATTTTGAGCAAAGGTTAAGGAACAGGAACAAGAGACCAGGAGGTGACATATATCACCAGGGAGATTAGAAGAAAAGGAATGTTAATTAGAATGACAAAAACAAAATGCCCTAATGGCAAAGCCAACCCAAAACGGAAGAACAATTAGAGCTAGCCAGACGTCAAGTGCGGTGTTTCAATTGCAATCAGCGAGGGCGCCTAGCAAAGTTTTGTCTCAGCAAAAACCTAGACATAACAACAGCAAAAGCCTTCGAATCATCAAGGTGGAGAACAAAATATGCGTCTTCAATAGCAACCACCCCGACAGAACAACAACAAAAGGCAAAACCAAAACCAAGGTCGTGGGCAGAGCCAAGCCAGAGTATTCGCTATTGTAGAGTTCCTTGTTGATGATGTTCCTGAAGAACAAGTTCATCAATAGTAACCTTCACAGTTCATTAGATGAACTATTAGGTTGAAATTATTTTCGAAGGGTAGGTTGATCATAATATTTCGAAGCCTTGATGAAACCATAAAAAAAAATTAAATAAAGTAAGAATTTTGAGAAATTTATGAGGTTGCAAAAGTATATTTCTAAATTTCTTACCAAGATCAAAGTTTACTCTGACGACGTGCCAAACACCTTAGCTATGTAGTTCCTAAAACGCCAAGAGTTGTCACTAAAATTCATAGAAGAGTCTTCCAGACTAGGGATACGTGACAAAACAACATAAAGTGAACTAGTGTAAATTTCGAGGACGAAATTCATTTAAGGGGAGGTAGAATGTAATATCTCAATTATTTATGTATATATATCTATATATATATATATACATGCATATGTGATTTATTTGATTAATTGGTATAGACACATAGAAATATATTAATTGGTACCTATATGTGTAACATTTTATTGGTATATATTAATTTGTGCATATATATATAATTTTAAAGCGACATGCAATTAATTGATTAATTGGTGTAGAAGTATATATATGTATGCACATGTACATATAGGTATATATATTAATTAATTGATATATGTATTAATATATTAATACTAAGCATATAGTAGGATTAATTAATAGTAATATGTAGTTAAAAAGAAAGAAAAAAATATGCATATATAATAAAAATATACACACATGCATACATACATATATATAAAAGGAAAAAAAAAAGATCAAATTTGGCGCATGGGTCCAAGACCCATGCGCCACGCACACGGGCGTGCTAGTCCACACCCGAATTTGCGCCATATATTGGAAAAATTATTATACTAAAATACGAAAAAATGCAAAAAAAATTCTGAAAAAATATGAAAAATATCTGAAAAATTTTCGAAAAAAATACAAAAACCCTAATCTCTAACCCTAAACCCCTAGCCGCCCTAACCAAGTAAAAAAAAGAATTTTTCTATAATAGGAAAGTGAAATTTTACAAAACTAACCCTCGAACACCCTATATAAACCCCCCTCTCCCCCTCATTTCATTCATCCCAACAAGAACAAGAATAATATTCCTTCTTGCTTTCTCTCTGCCTCCTTCTTGGCATCGTCAGTCCCTTTTCTTTTCTTGAGCTATTCTAAATAGCCTGGGAGGTAGTAGTAACGAAGTGCTATAAAGATTTAGGAAGTGATTCACGGTGAAATTCTTTCGCTTTCTTTGAATTTATTATTTTGATTAAAATAATGCTTGCTTGTGTGCTTAGTTTAATTTATGTTTTTAAATTATTATATTGCTTATGACTGAAAGAGTATACTTTGTAGTTGCATCTTATATGATCTTCTACACCAGAAATCAAAAGTCGTATTTCCTATTTAAGAGAGTATGCTTTATAGTTGCGTCTTGTTTGATCTTCTATATCAGAAATCGCAGCTCTTTGTTTTTGTTGATTATGACGTTATATTGTTGGTATCTTTAAATATTGTTGAAATATTTATTTATATTGCTCTTATACAAAAAAATAAGATTAAATAAGATTTCAACCACGTACTAGTATGGGGACGGACGTTCTGTGTTCCATGCAGAATTAGACTTTTGAACTGGTTGTTAGGATTGACACTAGAGTGGAATGGGTTTCAGGATCAATCCCACTAGAGAAGGGTTTGAGTTTCAGAATTGTAACACCCCAACCCCCACGTTCTTTGAGTTTTGGACAACCACCATTATTTTGACGGTGGACTTAACCAATTGGCGGGTCGGGCCGGTGTTACTTTACAAG
>JAJIYU010002925.1:0-28359 GCA_030144865.1 Tinospora cordifolia | reverse complement strand
AGTAACGCATACAAAAGAGTAGTTTGTTTTATTTTTTCTTTTTTTAGTTACCCTACTTATTTAATTTGCAACAGTTTGCACTCCGACGACCGACGTAGTAAGGCTTCAATTTTCTTTCTGCGCCTAGACATTGCAGATTACGTAACTACCCGGCATTTCTTTTCTCTTACAAATGACGAAGCAATAATATGAAGCGAATTGGTTCAAAAGAAGATATTAAAAGAAAGAATAATTTTCCAAGAGATGGGGGTGATGTCCAAAACGTCTCAACTCTAAAGTTGCCTATATTCTTCTTCAATTGAATAGGAAGCTTGACCTTTTTTTCTTTGGAAAAAATTCGCAGTTCTTTTTATTTGATTTTTTTTTCAAGAAAAAAAAACAAAAAAAGAAAAACAGAGGAGCCCATCGGAGAAAGCACAAGCCCTGTCTCCGCGTTAACCATGTACCACAAATGAATCCAGAATGTAGCACGTGGCGTGTCCCCCGGTAGAGTAGGCTGGTGGGTCCAATACATTAGACATCCCACTCCTCATCCAACGTCCATGGCCGAGGCCACTAATAATGAGACACGTCCATCAAGACTCATCAAATTTAAAGAAATCGGACGGCAGAAGATTGATTATAAAAATTCGGTGCTCCTACATCCGGGACCACGGAATAAAGCTAAAGAATGCGTGCAGAGGATTTCGGCTGGTGCGGTGCGCGGGTGCGCGGCGTAGGCTCATAGGCGCGACCGCGTGGTGGTGGAGCCACTGTGACTGCTCGTGCTGTAGCTGATTATGCGACACCGGTGCGCACTACGCATTCCCCCACCAACTCGACGATTTCATATACGTACGTCAAAAGAAAGAATATCAAAAATTTTGTTAAAAACCTGGTAAAAGAAAATTGAAGCAAGAAAAAAAAAAAAAAAGAGAGAGAGAGAGAGAGAGTATTTTTGTGCATAAATTTTATAATCGCCACAACCGCCGTAGAAGATCGGAAGCGGGCAGGGAATTCTGACGATCTCCCTCGCTTGCTCTGCGCAGCCTAGACATCGAAGAACATCACGCTTTGTGGCATTTTCTTTTTAAAATTTTTAGGTTTGCGTTTATGGTCGAATTTCTGAACGCAAGTAGATTCGTTGAAAATAATGTCAGGAGGAGAATTCAAGAGCGACCACGTGATTCTTCTCAGATCGAATTCATCTGCTTCTGAACCGGATTTGGATTCGCTGAGGGGGAAGAGGAAAGGAATCAATGGTCTGCTGAACCAACTGGATCGACGGCTTTCAGGTCGAAGGCTGAGTCGGAAGCAAGCCGGTGAGGATCCATCTTCGCCGGACACGCTCGCAGATGGCGCCCCGCCGGAGTGGGCGTTGTTGCTCATCGGTTGTCTTCTCGGCCTTGCCACTGGCATCTGTGTCGCAGCTTTCAATCGTGGGGTGAGCTTTCATTATTATTATAATTGTTATTACCTTTTAGTTTTTGTTAATTGAGTTCCTCCTTGACAGTCTTAGTTTTGATTTCACTAGCATGACTAGTATGTGGCGTTACCACCTCACTGATGTGTTCTGTTGACGTCTCCGAAGTCTGGTCAGTGACATATTTAGTATTCACATGCTCTTAGATCTGTTGCATCTGTTTTTACTCCTCTAGCCTGGATGTGCAGATTTCAAGGTTAAGTATATAGTACACGGATGCTATATGATTTTGCACTATATCGTTTTAAGTATGCGATCTGCAAGGAGAAATTCTGGTCCTCCATCTAATTTTTTTATTACTAATTTTCTTCGTTTGTTAAAAATGGAAAAAGAACAAAATCTTTGTTCCCTATTTTTTTTAATGTATTTTATTTCCTGATTCTGATTTGTGATTAAGGTTGCTGCGGTTGGTCTTTATTTATTAGTCTTGTAGGCAATTCAATATCAGGAATTTTGAAGCTCTTGACTGAGACATTTTGTTGGTCATCCTGCTTAAGTCTTCTAGACCAATTTGCAACTGAAAAGACAGTTGCGTTTTTCTTTCTTTTCTAGTATCAAGCAAAAATTGAAAGTTTATTAAGAAGATGTTACTGGTGTATGTTATCTGTTTATGATATAGTGTTTGTTGATTAAACTAGATCTAGAGTAAATGCTAAGTTAGAGATTTGAAGGGAGGCTTTAGAACAAGATTCTTCTATTAAAGTTGATATGTCTTGAAGCATCAAAATATATAATTAGAATAAACATATTTGAGAACCATCTGAGTGGTCTCAATATAAAATGAAACAAAACCAATAAAGGTGGCTTTGACACATGCAAGATGGACTTCACGTGCTCCAATTAGGAAGAATTATCTCTTAATAATCAACAGTTTAGATTGAGAAAGAGGAATACCTAAATAAAATGGATAGAAATACTTAAGAATGATGTAACTATTGTAACTTAGGAGTCGACTTAGCCCTTGATTGAGTGGAGTGGGGGAAGCATATTCATGTAGCCTAACCATGTGGTTGGTGAAAGGCTTGGCTGTGTTGAGGATGCATGGACTTTAAATTTAGAGAATTTTTTTTAAACTAGAAATTATTACTTGAAACTCTTAAGAACAAGAAACTCAATCCTAAGTTCTATGCAAAACAACGTATCTTTGCAGGAGAAATATTATGTTCAGGTAACATTATACTCTCATATATTGGAGAGTTTGTAAATTTTCTTTATCTATATTTTTTTTTCAAGATTTCTTTTCTAGATCAACCAATAACTTATTCTCATATTCATTTGAAAGCAGTCTTATCAAATAAGGATCTTGGTTTTGCAATTTATGTGATTTTGGTTTATTGTCATTGCTACTCGTCATATGAGGCATGTTTGATTGCAATAAGGCTTTTCTATACTATTTTATTATCTCTCTAATGCTCATGCATCTGTGTAGGTGCACATAATACATGAATGGGCCTGGGCTGGTACTCCAAATGAGGGTGCTGCTTGGCTGCGCTTGCAGAGACTAGCTGATACGTGGCATCGGATACTGTTGATCCCTGTGACAGGTGGAGTTTTTGTTGGCATGATGCATGGATTACTTGATATATTTGACCAAATAAAGCAATCCAGATCTTCTCCAAGGCAGGGCTTCGATTTGCTTGCTGGAATATTTCCCACAATAAAGGCAATTCAGGCTGCTGTCACTTTAGGTACCGGCTGCTCTTTGGGCCCAGAAGGTCCAAGTGTTGATATTGGAAAATCATGTGCCAATGGTTGCTCTGAGATGATGGAGAACAATAGAGAAAGAAGGATAGCTCTTGTTGCAGCTGGTGCAGCTGCTGGTATTGCTTCAGGTATTAATTTTAGACCGAATTTGGTAGTCATGGCAGAGGGATGCTTGGAAAGGCATTGACAATGGAAATACAAATTTAAAGTAATGTATTTCTTATAATGGTTATAGGGAATACATGTCGGAGTTCTGATTAGAGTGGAAAAGAAGAATGGGAGAGAATCTCTTGAAATTACTCTCTCTATTAATATAATGAACACATTGTTTGTCTACATGTACTAGCTGGACCTGTCCCTAGACCCTGCTAATATCTGTTCCTGATGTGTGCAATTAAAATTTATCATTAGGCTAATGACCTCAGCTCCACTCTTCTAGAAACAATTTTTTTTTGCTGTCTATAGGAGGTGGAGTCACTTCAATTATGTTATAATAATTTAACTTGTTGCTTGAAGTTTTAAAACAGTTTCCTTTACTACTTTATGTGTTAACTTATAATATAAACACCTTAGATCTTACAATATTAATTTTGACGTGACATTGCTGATAGGGGTTATTACTGCTAAGTAATAACCAAATTTATGTTTTTTTATATCAGTTTACTCCACGTCTTTATGTTGTTATTTGTTTATGTTGATTATCTGCTTTATTTAATTATTTTTTTTCAAACCTTCATTGAATGGCTCAGTTCAAATGGTGGCCATTTTTAAAAAAATATATACAGATTATTTTAATTTTTGTTTTCAATAAATATAAAATTAAGTTTTCTGTCATCCTTCTAATTTTGGAGCTAAGAACATAGGTAAGGGCCCGTGGCCCTTCTTTGTTTTGATTGCAACTTGTGCCTTAACTACTTGCTTGGGATTTTTCTTAGGATTATAATTTATTGCTGCATGTTTGCTTTCTAGTTAGTAAACTCAATTATATATGGAGACTCAATGTTCCAAATTTTTTGTATTCATTAAGATTCAAGCAAGCCTTATGTTTTCTGAATGTGAGAATGTGCATTTACTTAGGCACAATCATTAGAGGAACATATTTTCTAATTTATATTATTGTAACTCTTAATCCCTCTTTTTGGGTTATTTCAGGGTTTAATGCTGCAGTTGCTGGTTGCTTCTTTGCCATTGAAACTGTATTGAGGCCTCTCCGTGCAGAAAATTCTCCTCCTTTCACAACTGCAATGATAATATTGGCATCAGTTATATCATCCACAGTATCTAATGTTTTACTTGGAGAGAAGCCAGCTTTTACAGTGCCCACGTATGAACTGAAATCTGCTGCTGGTATTTTATCCTTTTCTATCTCGACGCATTCTGTAATGGAGGAAATAAGTCTATTATCATGGTCAATTAATTCGTATTTTTCTGTATGTTCTATTTCTGCTATTACGTATCACATGTTTGCTTGGATTATGACGTTGGTGAGGCTGCTTCCAACTAGAATAATATTTTAATCTTTGTGCTTCATGATATTCTTGAGATTTAATTAAGTTTTTAATTGGATGCATGCAATTGCATGACATTTTGAAACTTGAGTCGCTTTGTTTGGTGAGGTAAAAATGATTTCATACGTATCTTTCCTTTTAACTTACGGCTATCTTTTGCCACTTGCAGAACTGCCTCTGTACCTAATACTAGGCATGCTCTGTGGAGTAGTAAGTGTAGCCTTTACACGCTTAGTAACTTGGTTTACAAAGTCTTTTGAGTTTATCAAGGAAAGATTTGGCCTTCCTCCTGTTGTATGCCCTGCTTTAGGTGGGTTTGGAGCAGGAATAATAGCTCTCCGGTACCCTGGAATACTCTACTGGGGTTTTACAAATGTTGATGAAATCCTTCACACGGGGAAGACTGCATCAGCCCCTGGCATCTGGTTGCTAACGCAGCTTGTTGGAGCCAAAGTGGTGGCCACGGCTCTATGCAAAGGTTCTGGGCTTGTAGGTGGTCTTTATGCCCCAAGCTTAATGATTGGTGCTGCTGTTGGTGCTGTATTTGGTGGTTCAGCTGCTGAACTTATCAATTCGGCCATTCCAGGAAATGCAGCTGTTGCCCAACCACAGGCTTATGCTTTGGTATGTTTCTCATTCTATGGTTTGAACAAGGATAAATCAATAAATATATTAATGGATATAAATCTTACATTCATGATTCATATTGGTGGGATTATCTGATCAATTAAAAATTTTTGGTATGTTTCTCATGCTATGGCGTAATTTTTTAACTTATTGATGTAGGTTGGGATGGCTGCTACGTTAGCTTCAAATTGTTCAGTACCCTTGACATCAGTTCTACTGCTTTTTGAGCTGACAAAAGATTATCGGATCCTGCTTCCCCTTATGGTATGTGTTTCCAAATGAACACCTTAAGCTTTTTATCATTGAGGGAAAAGATGGCTGGAGCTGTTCCTATCAATTTGCTCGTAGATTTAACCCTATGATTGTTGGGTTTTAGTTTCAAATATATAATACTATATCCTTTCAAATTATTATCATGGAATGAAAATTTGATAAGATTCTTCAAATTCTCACTTAAACTTTATTGATTTTTTAATCATTGAACTACTGAGTAAATGTAGTTAAATTATAGCTATTTGGTGTGTGGTCCAAAGATAGCAATGAAGTCCAGAAAAGAGAAAATTGAGATAATTGTATTCTTCTGTGAAAAGCTTTTCTTTTCATTTTTTTTTTATGAGTCTTCAAAATCTATGAACTAAATGTGTTTTTGGTGTCTTGAGATTTTGGATACAAAAATTGTATTTGAACCATGAGGCAAATGAGCGTAATATATTGAAATAATTTTATAACTCAGCTATCCTTTGTATGTATACTTTTAAAATATGAAGTAAATAAATAAATAAATAATGCTAATTTCAATATTTGTAAGAAGATTACTCTTAAGAGGGTAAAAAGTATGAGCTGACATGTAACTTCATATGTTATGGATGAAAACTAAAATATTCCTGAAATGCAAGGGTACCCTTTTTCCCTGTTTTTATTGGCAATCATTGTAATCTTGCAGATGTTATAAGCCATCCTCATGTCTAGGGCATGATAGTACTCTTTAGTGTGTGGCTTTTCAGTTAGTTCCTTAACTGAAAAGCCAGTAGTTTGTGGAGGACAACTTATTCTTCCTTGAAGGGGATGAAGAGAACATTATTAGTTCCTTAACTCTCCTACCGGGGTTAGTCTTTGAGTTAATCTTTCTATGAGCCTGCTTGTGGGGATAAATGAGGCAATAGACTGCTGCAAAATTGGACAATGAAATGGAGTGTTAAGTGTGATCCTGGCCAATGAAGCTCTTGGGTCTACATTTAAGTGGGAATACAATCCTAGGAGTTTTGGTAACCAGTTAATAATTTTGAAAATGAATCATAGGTGGAAACAATCCTTCATTTCTAAAAGGGGGAAGACTATCCTTGCTTCAATTAGTCTTGTCTACTATACTTTCATACTTCTTGTCAGTAGCTTAGTATTTAAGATCCCCTCATTAGTAGCAAACAGAATGCGAATGATCTTGAGAACTTCTTTTGGGGATGGATTGAGGGGCAAAGTAGAAGTTTTCTTCCCACTTGATCAAATGGAATGTGGCAAGGTGAGCTATGGAGGTGGGTGTTATGAACAATTCTTGGTGAAATATGACTCGATATAGTTAACAAGTGGTGATTCATTGTGAAGTTGAGCTCATTATAAGCAACATTGATAGCAAGTCGTCAGAGATTGCTAGTTGTAGATGGTAATGGAAGGAGTGTGTAAATCTACTTTAGAAGCCTCTGGAAATTCGTTTCATCACTAGCCTGCCAAGTCATCCACCACTTGGTTCTCAAGGTTGAAAATTGCCAAAAGTTTAAATTTTGGGAGGAAGATGTTTGGATGATTCCAGTTTGGATGAATTGTTTCCTAACTTGTATCACCTTTCCATCCAGCATAACCAGTCCATTAGTTCATTAGCGAACCAGGTTTAGGCCAACCAACATTTCATGGAACTTTCACCTTCCTAGAGCGTTAATGGATTGGGAAACAGATGAGATTGCTTGACTGCTAGATAGCTTGCATAATGTTACATTGTCCCATGACTTTGATCCTTTGGTCCGTATATCCATTAAGAAGGTTCACATGTAAGTGTTATTTCTGTCATGTTTTAGACCTAACACATCCAGTGTCATTCCCATCAGTGTCTCATATTTGGAAAGCATAAGTTTCATCTAAAGTACAACTTTTTGGTTGGGCTTTGGCACACAAAAGGCTGGATACACTAGATATATTGTAGTGTTAGTTTCCAAGTATTAGGTGGGTTAATAAAATTTTAGGAGAATTCTCTTCAAAATTCCTTTTTCTATCCATGATTGAAGATCCTTCTATTGCTCCTAACACTATTCTCAAGGAAGTATGGAAGGCACCCGTTCCTTCAAAAGTGAAGTTCTTTGCGTGGATTGTAGTCAAGGAGAAGGTGAATACAAGAAATGTGATTCAGAAAAGGTTCCCAGCATGAGTTTTATCCCCGTCTTGCTATGTTTTGTGTAAGCAGAATGGGGAATCAACAGCTCATATGTTTGGTCAGTGCAACTTTGCTTCCTTTCTGTGGGAAAGATGGAGGAATCATTTTTCCCTCTTTTCTAATGGAGATGGTCAAGATAATCACAGTGGTGTCTGTTCGTATTGGGTGGAAGCGGCTAGGAAATGGAGGGGACATTGGATGTTGGCTAGCTTGGCAGTATTATGGTGCTTGTGAAAGGAACGGAATGCTAGGGTTTTCTTGGATAAATTCTCCCCACCACTACACATTTGGGAGGAATCTTATTACGTAGCTTCGTTCTGGATTAGTTATAGCACTCTATCGATGGGCTATTCAATGTCTGATTGGCTTAGCGGGTGGAACAATGTATTATAGGATGGGGTCCTAGGATGTTTATAGTGGATACCTAAATGAATTTTGTAATCCTTTATCAATAAAACATCGTTTTCATTAAAAAAAAAAAGTATGTGCTTATCTCCGCATAGATGCATCTTTTGCTACCAAAATGGGTGCACCATAGACCATCTATTGTTTACATGCCCTAATGCAAAGTGGGTATGGAAAGAACAGTATTTATTCTCAGGCTGAGTTTAATCCTCCAATGAAGATAAGGACTACAATAGAGTGTGTTTCTTTCCACATTGTGGATGTTATGGTGTGAAAGGAACAATCATATTTTCAAAGGAATTGCAAAATTATAAATTTTGCTTCATGAAGAAATAAGCTCTCATCTAGCCTATGGACATATGCCTCATCATTGGCCAAGGGATTCTTGGTTTTTTTATTGGATGTTTAAGTGGAATACACATATGACTGTAAATACTGGTTGGCAAGGCAGTATCTTTATTTTGTTTTTAGTTTGTGAAAAGTAAAATTTGTACACAATCATTTTCGTTGTTTGTGGGCCCTGTCTCTTGTACAATTCATTCACATCTTGGATTGTAGCCAAAAATTTTATTTTATTTATTAAGGGTGGCCTAAAAAACTTTTTAAGAAAACCTTACAGTATGAAAACAAATTCATTGGTTGAGGTATGTAGAATAAGTATTTATCCTCACACATTTAGTTGCAATTTTAATAATTAGTTGATTATTTTTATTTCAAACTAATTGCAAAAAAAATTGTAATTATCTGTGCGATTGTGCATGTGTGTCAATGACAAACAATATATTTATTGCACACTTTAAGATATATAAATTGCTAATATTCAAAGACAAACAATATATTTCTAATGAATCTAGCTAAATATCATCGCAAAATAAATGTTTATATGTTTTTGTTTGTATGTAAATGTGGAGTGGGACCAATGAATAAATAAGGACTTGGGATCAGCAGGTGATAGGAGCTGTAAAACGAAAGAAGAGGGAGTTAGAATCTATGGTTGAGGAGTTTGATGGTTGGAGGAATATGGCCAATGGAATGAATAATTGAAGCTCTTATGTCTTCTTTACAAATTGTATGAGGAGGAATGGTGCATTAGGGAGGATAGAAAGTTGTTGCAAAAGCCAAAGTTTGTTGATTAAAGGAAGGAATTGCGAACTGATTCTTCCTTAGAATTCTTAACTATAGGAAAAATGAGAGCTCTAAGACTGAGATTGATTATGAGGACAGGGTGGTGATTGATTCAGAGGAAGTTGGAGTGAATACAATATCTTTCTTATTTTAAGAAACTCTTCTCAGCTAAGAAGAAGGGTTCTTGGGGGATCAAGGGTCTTAATTGGGAGTTTCTTTCTTCAGAAGATAATAATTGGTTGGAGCATCCTTTTGAGGAAGAGGAAGTTAAGAGAGTAGTTTCAGTCGTGAAGGCGACAAAGCTATTGGGGTTGGTAGTTTTCCATGGTTTTTATCACCGTAATTTTTTTTAAATGGAAACTATTAAGAAATATATTAATAAATGAGATGTTGTATTGTTATTGGAAATTTTTATTGGAATGGTCGAATCAATACAGCTATAGATGAGATTTGCATGTGTCTTATTCCAAAGAAGGACCATGTGTTCAGAAACTCGTATTTTCATCGTGAGCTTAATTTCACTTCTATTGTAAAGGTTTTTTTACTAAGTTTGTAGGTATTTCTTCATAGAACCATTGGAAGAGTTCCAAATGGCTTTTTCAAGGGTATCAAATGTTGGATGCAGTGCATATTGAAGCAGTGGAGGATTGTAGGGTTAAGAACTTAAGAGGAAGTGAGGCTTGATGTTTAGCACTTTGCAGAAGCTTATGATTTTGTGGTTTTTTTTTTTTTTTTTTTTTTTTTTTTTTGAAATTCGTGTTTGTAGAGGAACTTTTTGGCAATAAATGTGTTGAATAGTGATATACTCAATGATTTTTCACAAAAGACCGAAGGGGAAATTTAATGTTGGCTGAGGCCTAAGACAAGGGGAACCTCTTTTTCCTTTTCTATTTACTATGGTGGTTGATTGTTTAGGGGAGGATTATAACCAAAGTTCATCATTGTTCCTTGGTTGATGGCTTTTACATTGGAAAGGACAGAGTTGTGATATCTCATTTATAGTTTGCTGATGATACTTGTTTTTCTTAAAGGGGGGTGATAAGACTTTTCATATTGATTACTTAATTGTTTTTTATGTTGTGGTTGAAATTAGTATGCCAGTGTTCCCAACATCAGCTGACGAAGATTAACATGGAGGCACAGTCAATTCTTTAGTCAGCTGATTTGGTTGGATGCTCTATGGATTTGTGTCCATTATGTACCTCAGCTTACCTCTAGCATGGAATCTGTTGAATAGAGATTTTTGGTCTTTGGCTTTGTTTGAAGTGGAGAAAAGGTTGGATGGATAGAAGAGAACTTTTTTTTTCCTTTTCTTTTTTTTTCTTTTTTTTTATCTAAAGGGGGAAGATTAATACTTATACAGTCAGGCTTGTCAGCAGTATTGTTTATATTTTAAGAAACCCTGCGGGTGTGGCTAAGCAATTGGAAAAGAAGTTCAAGATATATTTTGGAGTACAAAGAAAGGTAAGTTGGTCTTGTAAGTTGGAAAGTGGTTGTTAAACCTAGTCAAAGAGGATCTTGAAATATGTAGTAATATTGATTTTAAAAATTAAGTTTTGTGTTTGGTGTTCTAAGTGGATTGGGTGGTTCTTTTTGATAAAGATGCTCTTTGGGTTAAGGTGATTTTTAGTCAATAAGACCCTATTTAATTTGATGAGTCCTTTGGAGTTTTTAAATAAAGGAGTATGTTTTATGCTCTTTGGCATTTTATATATTCTTTATAGGGGAAAGTTTTGGCACATATGAGGCTTAAGATTGGAGATGGTGTCTGTCTTTAGGTTTTGGGAAGATAAATGGTTGGAAAGTTCCATGTTGGCTATTTCGTTTCCACTTTCGTCTAGATTATCAACCCTTCATAATAGTCTCATTTAATGTTTTTAAATGATCTAGATTTTCTTGTACCCAATTCTCTATTTTGGAATTTGAATATTTCAAGACCATTAACCTCTCAGGGCAATAAGAGGCACAAAACTTGCTGTCGCGTATTGTTTTATGATGTTGTTCATCATTCTTGGACCATTTATCTTGGCTGTTTCCCTTTCAGATGTAGTTTCTTGTAAGTCATTTTTTGAATTTCTTTTAGATTCACAATAATTTTCCACTTTCCCACTCGCTCAACTTATTTGGCATGCAGAGGTATTTGATTAGTTATTGAATTATAGGAAGATCAATGCAGGTGATATGTTGTAGAAAGGAGCTCCAAACTGTAGTCTTCCTCATTCCAGTTTCTTTGGTCGGATGAGCGGAAAAGATATTGTTATCTATTCTTTGCTCGAAGTTTTCCACCAAAATTTGTCAAAGATGGGTTTCATTCAGATAGGAGGTTCAGACTTCCTCAATCAGTGGAGGGCTCTCTCTTTCTCCCACCTGCTTAATCTTTCAACAAAAGATGGAGGAATTGGATTGATAGCCTGATCGAGCTCCCCTTTGGTCTTTGTGTTTGAAAAGAAATTGTAAAGTTCTTTTGGAGTTTGAAAAAGAAATATGGGTGCAGGTTACTCATTCTTGGATTGGGTTAGAATTTGGGAGGCTTTGATGAACTAGTGTTGGGTTTTTGTATTGTCCACTATGTAAGCATTTATTTTTCCACTATGTAAGCATTTATTTTTCAGTCTATTGAGCATTTCCTGGGGCGTCACACTGTCAGTCCACTGCATGAAAATTGGAGCTTGACAAAGAGCTCCTTGATGTGCTATATTCTTTATGCCCATCGAGGTTTTTGTTGCCAAGATGTATAGGTAATAATTTTGATAGTAATTCCATAAACAATCCTTTACGAGATTGGATTCATTTTATGGTGGATATATCATAAAGTGTAAACCACTGCAATGCTCCAATTAACAGCAGTTCTCTGCTCAAGAAGCCTCATATAGGAGAGAGAAAAGGGGCATCCATTCAAATCATCATGTTGTTCTCCTGCCAAAAAAAAGAGTAATATGATTTGTCCCTTGGAGAAAGGTACACTCTTTAGACATGAATCTTATTATTAATAAAACTCATTGTTTCTTCTTCAAAAATAAATAAATAAATAAGATAGGCCCAAGCTGTGGAAGGAGATCAAGTTGCAAGCTAGCTCTTGGATTCGTATTAAAAAATATGCAATTTTCAATATCTTCTTGGGCTTTTCGTTGGGAGATTGTATGTGAGAGATGGGTTTTTTAGTGATGTTTGAAGGGGTTGGTATTTGTTTGTTAGATTGTAGTGTACATAATTGCCTTGCATATTTGTGCAGTTTGAGATATTTAATATATATTCATTCTTTTGTTTCATTAAAAAAAAAAAAAGAATTTGGTGAATCACTGAGATGAAGAAGGAATGATCTTCACATCAATTTTTTAGATGAGTTTAGTGGCCATTGGAAGCAGTCAAGGTAGGGATGGAGGAAAACAAGTTGCAGTTTTGTGTTCAGCCTTGGGATTTCCTCTCACAGTTTGTCAGCTTCCTTGAAAACTGAGAACTCCATAAAGGGATGGAGGAGGCAGAAATTAGGGAAATCGAGAAAGGGGAGATGCAAGATAATTGTGAAGGCTAGATACTCTGAAAGGTGTGGAAATGGCTCGGCCAACTTGACATTGTCCAGCCACCTATCCTTCCAAAAGTTGAACCTCAAACCATTACCATAAATAAGCTCCTATTGGGGTCTTGTTTGAGGTAATTACGATAATATGAACTTCCATGCTCTTCTATATGTATATCCATGTCTTCTACTTGACCATGACTTATGATTATCTGCATCCACAAAGGCCTTGGTTCCTCTAGAATGCCAAATCCATTTTCCCATAGTGCCATATTCCTCTTAGAGATGTTCCCAATGGCCAAGCTCCGAAGCTTTCTATATACATATCCATGTCTTCTACTTAGCTCGTGACTTGTGATTTTGTGCACCCACTAAGCCATTGGTTCCTCTAGATGGCGCCAAATTCATTTTCCACACAGTGCCATATTCCTCTTAGAAATGTCCCCAATGGTCGAACTCCCTTTTTCAATTGATTCTTGCATCACTTCCCATTTAATTAAATTTTTGGGAAGCTATTGCCCCACGTCCCTAGCTGTCTCTCTCTCTCTCTCTCTCTCCAAAAAAGTCTTCATCAACTTATTCATGTGGTCCGCCATTGATGTTTACATTTTGAAACAGACATAAAATAAGTAAGTAGTGCTGAAAGAATTAATTGAACCAAAGTCAAGCAACCTTCCCTAGACAGAAAAGCTCTTTTCTAGTCATCAAGTCGTTTTAGTTGCCACCATACCCCATAATTCCTTAGATGAGGGATTACTACCAATAGGTTGATTGAGTTACTTCATAGGTCATGGCCCAGCTAAACTCTGAACACCCACTTTTATTTGTCAGGTTAAGAATAGTTTCTGTAGACATTAATTCCTGTCACCTGGCATTTGGCAAGGTTGTATCAATGGCTCTGAATGCTCACTGAACCCTGTAGAGGACTCAAAACACAGTGACATTTTCCTCTTCTTCTTGAAGAAAGAAAGAACAATTTGTCATCTGCAAATGAAAATTTTCCACCTTCTCTCTCACCCTACCAAAAACCATTAAACCAATGTGAACTGTCTATCCCTAGACATGAGATGACTCAAACCATCTACTACCCTGTTGAACAAAAAGTGGAAAGTGTATCACCATGTCGAAGTCCCTACTCAGCGTTTAACATTCCTCTAGATCTTTTATTGATGCATTGGAATAAGAAACTGCGAAGATGCACCCTATGTCCATGATAGCCAACAGGAGGGGTGGCAATTTGTGACACGACACGATAACCCGACACGAACACAACATGAAGTTAACGGGTTTGGGTTTAGCATAAACGGGTTTGGGTCAAAACGGGTCAAACACGATTAGACACGACTAAATGCGGGTCATAAACAGGTTAACCTGATAAACCCGAAAATGACACGTTTAACACGATTATGCATAAGTTAAGAGATAAACTATAAATAAGTTCATTTAAAATTAATATATTTATTAATTTGTTGATAGTGTAATTTATTTATTTATTTTAGATATAATTTTAAAAACTTTTAATTTATTTTTAATATATTTTATATTTTTATTAATATTTTTTATAAAAAATTATTTTAAAAATTGATTATAAAAAGTTAAATAGGTCATATATAAACATGGTTGCGACATGACCTATTTACGACACGACCTATTTACGACACGACCCGTTTACAATATATATGACACGATGACATGAATTGCCACCCCTAGCCAGCAATACTCAAAACGTTTGCATTTCTGCGCATAATCCAAGTTGCCTGATCGTTAGTCATAAGATTTTGTGAAATCTATCATGGACAACAACTCTTGCTTCCCCTTTGATATGTAATCATCCACTGCTTCATTGCTAGTAAGTACTGCAGTTAATATTTGCCTCAACGTGATGAATGCAAATTAGTAAGGCTCAAAAATTTTGTGCTCCATCATATTTAGCCTTGTTGCAAGGACTTTGGATATGATCTTGTATAAAGTGGTTACAAGACAAATAGGGGCAGAAGCCCTTAAGGTACCGTTAGCAATCTTTTTTAACTAGACAAATGTAGGTGTCATTGTAACTTATTTAATTGTATCGCTCTAGAAGATTTCATCAAACACCTTCATCAAATCCATCTAAAATAAATTCCAAGAACGTTGGTAGCAAGCCACGGAAAAACCATTAGGCCTTGGGGCCCTATTCTTATCACAGCTAAACATTTGTGGCCCATACTTTCTCCACCTCAAAAGGAGGCTCAAGCCAAGCACTGTCTTTTTCCCCTAGAGACTCCCAATCTATATCCTTAAATGCCCCCAACAAACTTGCTAATCTAATGAGTAGATGTTGTAAAGTAAATCACCACCTCTTGAACAACCTCCTCCGTGAAGAATATTAATCTACCATCCTCTAGCTGAATCTTCAAGATGAAAATCTTGTATCTTATCCTATTCAGCAGTCCATGGAAGAAGCCAGAGTTTGCATCCTCTTCTTTTAAACATTCTATTTTTTTTCATTTTTAGAGAGTACTCTTGTCTTCCCTCAAGCGTAAGTCTGCCAGCTCCACCTTAGATAATTGTCTAAATATCTAGAACTCATTTGACTACTGCTCACTTTCTTCCATACTATTCAGGTTAGATATTATATTGTCCAGCTTCTTCATCACCTCATTATTTCTTCCAAAGATATCCTTATCCACACTTCGAGCCTGTCTTTGACATTTTTAAGTTTAGGCCTGAACTTCTGGCCGTCTTTGCCATATGAGATTCATCCATGTACCACCAAATTTCTCAGCAACGTGATAAAGTCTTTGTGGAAAATTTAAACATTCTTGAATTTAAATGGGGAAGGCCCCCATTTAACTTCTATTTTGTCTGGTAAGATAGGCTTGTGATCAGAGGTGGATCTGCACAAGGCCTCTTGGCAGATGAGGGCATCCTGAAAAAGATGATGGGATGAAGATGAGGAGGGGCCATAAATGCCCATTTACTGCAAATCCCTCCATAAGTAGTCCTTAATGCAGACAGAAACTGAGAATTGGCCAATCAAGCATTCATTAATCACCATCAATCTAGCATTGGTGCAATCAATACTCCACTGGGCGCCCCACTACTGGCAATGAAGACCAACCCCAATCTGTCTTTGACCTGTTACTGCCTTTTCTGTTTCCTTTTTTACCTATCACCCGATGCCCTCACCGCGGGAAATGAGTCTTAACTATATAATTATCCTTGTTTCAGCATATCTATTGGAAACATGGATATTTAAAAGATTTACATAGAACTATTAATACTTCTATCTATTGTTGAATTCCTTAAAAAAATAAAAAAATAAAAAAGAATTCTTATGTCAAATTGGTTTCTGGAGCTAATTCTGAGTTTTAGGGGACCAGCGTCTTATGATTAGTGCCAAATTTTGATCCTTAGTTATAATACTTGTTGAGGCATTTATTTTAGGTGTTAGAACATTTTTCAACATTTTATTATCATAGATAAAGAGTAGAAATTTCTAGCAAGGAATGAGAACTTGCCGAATTTCAGCAAAATTTGACTAATTATTTCGAATTTTTTGGCTACCAAACCAAAGTCTAACTGTGACAGAAAATTTATAGAAATTTGACGGAACTTTGAAGATTTTGGTGAAAGTCGTGAAAACTTCGAAGATTTTGGTGAAATTCATGGAATACAGAAGTAAATAATATAAAATTTTTATCATGTGCGATGGAGGTTAAATATTGTTAATTAAAATACATGTTTGATTATATTTATACTTTTATATGTAAAATTTATCGATTTATACTTATTTTCATTATTTTTAACAGAAATTATGCATATTGTAGCATTTACACAGATTTTTTTGAACTTCTCTAATTCTCTCAAATTTTTCGAACTCTTCGAATTAATTTTGATCTTCAAAGGTCGAAGTTTGAGGCGAAGTCAAATTTTCATTCCTTGATTTTTAGATCTAAATATGCCGTTGAGTAAGTTGAGGCAAAGGAGGGTCAATTTGTATGTTGTGATTTTCTTCTTCGTCTACATTTCTATCATAAAGATTATCTAATGTTATCATTCATAACCAGTGTGAGCAAATAAATAGCTTGGGCTACCTCTCTTGTTGTGATTGCTTTTTGATTTTCTGGATGATATGCTGGGTAATTAAACTTTGCATTTTGCCTTACCCAGCTTAGTAGAAAAATAATGCTGGTTGTAAAGTTTCTTTTTGCTCTGTAAATTTGACAAACAGGGGGCTGTTGGATTGGCAATATGGGTTCCCTCCGTTGCAAACCAGCCTAAGGATAGCGATGAATCTGATTCAAAAAACTCAGCACGAGGTTATTCTTCAATTCCTCCTGTGGAAGATAAAAATCTGGATGATTGGCAAGGGAGCAATGAGGGAAACAGTTTAGAACTCTCTATTCTGGATGGTGCTGTTGATAGTGAAACAACCACTGAAGATAATCTTTTGGAGAAGCTGAAGGTTTATCTCACTTTTGTGAACTGCATATGAATTGTCCACTTTCTTGCTTTTACCGATTTTATGTTTGAATCTTGACTGAAATTTGTGATTGCTTTTTTCTTCGACTTTCAGGTGTCTAAAGCTATGTCTAAAAACTATGTGAAGATCTTACCAACGGTAACATTGGAAAATACAATGAAACTTATGAATGATATGCAGCAGAACTGTGCCCTTGTGATTGATGCTGAAGGTCTTCTAGAGGGCATCATTACACTTGGGGACATTCAACGGCATGCCAGAAACATGTCTAATGGTATTGCTGCTTCTGATGGTGACGCAGATCCTTTGAATACCATCACAGATCCTTTGAATGTATGTAATTTAGAAGCTTTCATTTTTTTTTTTTTTTTTTTTTTTTTTTTTTTTTTGCAGTTTCTCATGGGAGTTAAACCTTGAATCTTTCAAGTTTTAACAAATAAGCAACCTTCTAATGTCAAATTTTAAATGGTATTTAGTGTCACTTTGCTATTAGGCCCTTTAACTGAGATTGACAGATGCTAATTACTTGAAAATAGGAAAGATCTATGAAATGTGTTAAGTAGGCAGCTCAGTCTTCCTCTTCCTCTTTCCTTTTTTCTTTTTTCTTTTTTTTTTTTTTCCCTGAGGCAAAACATATGTTTTTTTATTAAGATTTTTCAATGGTGTCTGAAAAGCATGAATGCACAATGTGTGCAAACCATGTACATTCCGTACACATTGAAAAGGAAAAAGTTAGCCCATTCAAGATATGTGATCATTGAGGCTTTAGTTTGATTGGCTGATTTTTTTTTTTGTTTATTTCAATTATTTTGTACGGGTGAGCCACAGTTCAACTCTGCTATGGTCATCATGGGTGTTTCATGTCAGGGCTAGCCACCAAGACCTTCATATTGCACCTTATGTCTAAGTTGTCCTCAACCCTTACATGTCTTTGTTGTGCATCCACAAGCATCATCAGTAGATAGGTTTTATATTTATGCAAGCAGTATAGTTTCCTTCCAAGTATACCTTAGCTTCTTAGTGTAGTCTTGCAAATTTTTGTGAGCTGGGCTTTGCACACCCAGGAGAAATTTTTGAAAATGCTGCATTTTCGGAGTGGTACCCTTTTCAGTTGAACTGAATTTTGAAGCATCAGGAGCTGATTTGCTCATCTCGATCAATGACCAATGGACTATTAATTTCTTTGTCAGGTGAAACCATGTGTTGTTTCGTCTGTCTGCACCAGAGGAATACATTATCGTGGCCATGAACGTGGACTTTTAACTTGCTATCCAGATACTGATTTGGCAACTGCCAAGGAGCTGATGGAGGCCAAAGGAATCAAGCAGTTACCTGTTGTTAGACGTGGTGGGGACTCAAAGAAGGAACGAAAACGCAGAGTTATTGCTCTTCTACATTATGATCAAATCTTGTGTTGCCTCAGGTTGATATTAATCTTATCCATACTGTTATATGTTTCTCTTTTCTATAGTTATTATATTCCTCTTGTTTATCAAATAGCTTTCAATAGTTGTTTGCTATAGATCTGGGGCAACTGGTCTATGAGCGGTTATCTAGGGTATGTGCATGCCCTGGCCATATTTTAGAGTTCTGTAGTTCTTTGATGTTATTGGAATGGAGGTTGAACTCATTTAATTCTCCGAACAACTTTTTGTTTGCAAGAACGAAGCATGTATTTAACGAATTGAAATTCTTAGGAAGAAGAGAAGTGGGGAGGCTGAGAGTGTCTTGGGAATAAGTTTTTGCATAAATCGGCCATCAATTCTGAAATCCTTGTTGTTCATGTTCTTTGGCTTATTGATTAATTCTAGTCTTGCTTTAAATAGTTCTTATGTACTGTGCAGAGACGAGATGGACTGCCGACCACCAACGCACCATCAGAGAAAAGATTCTGAAGACAGTTCTAGAGATGGGCTATAACAATGATGTACGAAATTTCAATATTTTCTGAAAGCATCCGATCTACCGATCTGGCTAAAATCAAGGAGCACCACGTTGATGCTCGTTTTAAACTCTCGTCCTCCCATTTTTTAAAGTCTCCAGTAGAATTAGACTAGGTTGGTGTCCTGCAAGTGTCAGCTATCAGCTAATGCATCAGCAGTGGTCATATGAGGAACACATTGTACATGTAAAAGCTTGAATCTTTAGTTTGATAATTTGGTTCCCATCAGGGGAAAAAAAAGTCGAAAAAGTGATCGAAGATACAAGTCAATAATGAACTGAAAAGAAAGGAAAGTATGGGAAGATTGGAATGTAAATTGAAGCATGTATTTAACTACAATTTTGTTACTTTGCAAGTTATTATAGAAGAAGAGAACGTTGAATGAAGTTTGGCCATGTATAAACATGACGCTGTAACTGTTTAAGACCACTTCTTTTTTTTTTAAATAAAAACAATTCTTATTTTTTTTATTAGAATCATAGATTGTGTAATTTATTATAATTATAAATTAAAGTATAATTATAATATTAATAGTAATATAATTTTTAACTTGTTTTTTGGATAGAGAAAGGGGTGCATACCAGGACTACATGTAGGATGGAGGTGTGTAATTTTATTCAGAATTGTTGAGTGACGTGTGTCGGAGCAGCGGCAGATCACGTTATAAGAATTCAGTATACGTCTTGTGCAAATGGCTTAGGAAAAGGTAGAATTTTCCCAATTCAAGGATTTCGTATTTTAATGGTAACACACAACAAACAACTGTTCAATGAATGCTGGTGCAACGACAGAAATACGAGTAAAAACATGTAGGCAAATCAAGATCTGGGGAACGTGAAAGAACATAATACATTAACACATCTCCAAAGTTCTATAATAAGATCAAGGGGCCGTATGTGCGTGAAAATGAGACTGATGCTGCGTCTACTCCTGCCTAGGCCGCCTGGCAAGGCTTTCCTCATAAGATGTAATAGATGTTACAGCAGCAGCCGTGAAGCTTCTGTAAGTGTCGGGACGGTTATGAGCTTCGGAGATGGAAGCCACGGCGCACTAGGGCTGCCCTCCTCTTCTCTTGGACTAGGAACCGACGCATACGAGCCCACCACAATCCCAGGTCTCCCTAACGACATCGCAAGCATCGGAGCAGGGCACTACCACTCTCTTGCCGTCACCTGCGTAGGAGAGGTTTGGGCATGGGGCAGAAATCACGAATTCCAGCTGGGCAGAAGCAGATCGCCATCTTGCCTCCCCTGGTATATCACAAGCGCAATGCAATCACTCCATTTTATTTCCTCTTCTACTAACCGCTTCTCTTGTCATGTTTTTCAGCGACTCTTGGAGCGAACCCAAGAAGGTACAAGGTTTGAATGAAGTGAGAGTGAAAGCTGTATCAGCCTCTGGTGTTGTCTCTGCAGCAATTGGAGACGACGGTTCCTTGTGGGTGTGGGGCAAATCCAAGCGTGGCCAACTCGGCCTTGGCAAAGGAATCCTTGAATCTCCTTTGCCTTCCAGGGTTCACTCGCTTGAACAAGAACATATTATCAAGGTTGGGAGGGGAAGGTGTCTCATACTTGTTAATTTGAATTCCTGTCCTGTTCGATGTGTGTTGATGTTTCTGAATATCAGGTAAGTTTCGGGTGGGGTCACGCGTTGGCATGCACCAAGGACGGCAAATTGTTTGGTTGGGGTTACTCAGCTGATGGTAGATTAGGGCGTGTCGGAGCACCATATGTATCAGCACCACAGTCAAGAGAAGCTTCAGTTTCATCGCTGGATACTGCAGAGAGGGCAGTGGTAGAGCAAATGGAGAAGGAAAAAGACATGCCTATCATCTGGGAACCCGCTCTTGTCCAAGAATCTCATGCTTTTCATGTTTCTGATGTGGCTTGCGGCCTTGACCATTCTTTAGTTCTTTCCAGTAAGCTTAAAGCTTGTTTCTGCATTCTTCTCTTTATTATGGAAGACTAGACTTCTTGATTAGATATATCATTCTTTTTGGTGAAGTCTCTGTTGCCTTTAATGCACATTTGAAAGTGTGCCTTTTTTTTTTCCTCCTTCAGGTGAAGGGATTTTAATTAGCGGTGGAAGCAATACGTATGGTCAATTGGGTAGATCAACAGAAGGATCGGAAATGCTTCCTGTGGAGATGATTGCTAAGCCATTGTCCATCTCCTCGGGGCTTGGCCATTCTTTGGCAATTTGTCACATTCCAGCAACAGAACATATGGGCATCTTCACTTGGGGGTGGAACAGGAATTCTCAGCTAGGGAGAAGGGGATCCGATAATGTGCCAATGCAGATCGAGGGGCTAGAAGGACTAACACCTTCGATGATCTCAGGTGGGCGTGTTCATTCCGTTGCTGTTACTTCCAAGGGAGACTTGTGGGTTTGGGGGTGTGGCAAAAATGGCAGGCTTGGTTTGGGAAGTTCTGCAGATGAAGATGAACCAACCTTGCTGGAGTCTTTACAAGGAATTCAGGTTCTACAAGTTGTGTGTGGATATGACCATAATCTAGTCTTGGTTTCCCCCAGTTGACCAGAAGAAACCAGCCTATTTAAATCTTCTTCAGAATTTTTCTCCTTGCTTAAGCAACATACATATTTCTTGTCACTGCAAAACGTAGATGCTTATCTAATAATGTAATTTACCAAGTTTAAAACCTTTTATACTCCTTCCAATTTGCTCCCTTTCTCTCTTTTATTCTTCGGCTTACGAAGAACTAAGGCCAAGAAATAACATGCAACGAACAGCATCTTCTCAACAGAAAGAATGCAAATCATTGTAGTAACACATAAGATTTCATTGTTCAAAACTTTCTGTATTGTACAAATGTAAAAGCTTTAACATCATTGTTACAGTAAAGCTCAGAGGGGTAATCTGTTCATCATCGGGCCATAAAGTGAGGGCCTGTTGGATAGGTTCAGACCAATCTCACTTCTTGGCTCCTCTTTCAATGCCATGAAACCAACCTCATTCACCTGGTGTTGCTGTGCTAAATATGGATTAATGGGCAAAGTGGGCAACCTAGTTTGCGGTTGACCAGCATTGGGTCTGAGGGTACCCATTGTTAGATTGGCGAGTGCAGGCTGATTCATATGAAAAGAGAAGCCAGGTGAGTGTCCTACCCGCTGCCTTCCATGTAGACCAAGTTTTCCAAGTAACGCAGGCCCATCAATACTTCCCACATTGTCTTGGACATGGGATGCCTCAGGTCTTTGCACATGGCACTGTGAGACCGATGATTGCATCATGGTAGAAGGACCTGAGCTGGCTAGGCTGCTATTCCTTGCTGCAGGAACATCATGGTTATGCTTCCCCTCATAAGTTGTGATCACAGATTTAAGATCGTGCGATGCTCTTTCTACATGCTTTCTGACCGTGCAACCTGCATTTGTGCATTTGTAGTAGCTCCTGCATGAACAAGCCATTATGTGCATACATATGTTATAAACATTTTTCAACCATTTTGACATGAGAGGATAATTACAAACAAAAAGTTTGTTTAGGAGGCTAGTACCTCGGATTTGGATTTCCTTTGACCACTTTCTGTCCATACTTCCGCCAGCGATATCCATCATCAAGAATATCTACCTCACTAGTTGTTTGGACAACCACTCTTGGCTCACGGATTGCTCTAGATGCCCCACTCATTTCTACAGCATCTATCTTTCTGTAATTAGCCAACACGCAAATAAATAACTAAATAAATAAAACATCCTCTGAATGCTGAAAGATTGTAGTAGAAACAATGATTCTCATGCTGAAAAAAAAAAAAAAAAATAGTAGTAACCTTCTTTTCGACTCTGATTCATCATCTTCACCATCATATACCAATGATGCACTGCCGTGTGGCCCCATATCCTCCTCATCATTAGACAGGGTCAGGGGGACATCTATGCCACTGGCAGCAACTTCATAGGGAGGACCCTTTTGAGGCAGCATGGAAGTAGATGGGTCACAAGACTCGTGGCCATCTGATACAGGTGAGGTCCCCTCATGAATATCATGTGCCCAATCATGAGCTCCTGTAGCTGCATCCCTATGTGAGTTCTCCCATGCCATCTCAACATCGACAAAAGCCTGTGCACCTGTATGCTCCAGGTGTTCTGGAGTATCAAGCTGCCAATCACTTTGTAGGTTAGAAGAGCCGGCAATGAACCTGCGGTTTGCAGGGGGTTTGGGGTGATTGTGAGCCCCCTTGTAAACGATCTCTATAATGTGGCCCTCACGGGATCTCTCCACCTTCTTCTTCACTTGGCAATTTGGATGTGTGCACTTGTAATAACTTCGTGGGCACTCACTACCTTTCACATGCTTCTGCCCATACTTCCTCCAGTTATATCCGTCTTCAGAAGGTGTCCCGTTGACAATTGTAGAATTTAATTCCCCTGGGCTCCTCTGATCTTCTCCTTCCTCATCTTGCTGATCATCAAGTGGACCAGAATTATCAGCTTTTGCAATGACATTGTCAAATTCTTTATGCTCCAATGATGAATCGTTATCTTTTCCCACAGATGAAGTGAGGAAATCGTCAAAGACATGGAAGCCTTTTCTATTCTGACCCTGAAATTCCACATCTTCTGAAGTTACCTGCATGCAAATGGAAAATACTCATTTGGTTGAGCAAAAGAAAAAGAAATTCTATCTTGAATTTATGGGTTTAACTCAGTTTTGGATTTTTGTCAGAGTGTAGCAAATGTAATGAGTGAAAACTTTGGAGATTTATATGAAGAAGTCTTGCTGAGTAATGCTGTATATATATTACTTTGTTTACTGCACTATGGGCATAAGAGGAGCTTGATTCCACATGAGGCTTGAAGGCAAATGACAAGTCATCAACATTTTCAAACAGATCATCTTTATCCCTTTCCTGGGCTTCTGTGACAGCTGAGGATCTTAGATTACTAAATGAAGAGACAAACTTCCCTGTTGTTGGAGAGGGCTGAACCTGAAAAAGAAGATATAATAACATGAGTTTTTGGCAGCTATGTTACAATTCCAAAATATTCCAACTGGTAATCAGTGGATTTGAAAATGAAACATTGTTGTTTATAAGAGTTTATCTACATGGTCAAGCAATATGAATTAAACAATAACATTTGTACAAAACAGGGATCACACAAATGATAATGCTACATGAGGAAAATGGTAACATGACTTGTGATGGATGTTAATGTTACTTTTAATCAGACCACCTGGCATAGAACTCATGGCCTTTGATGATGTTCCCATGGTTATTGCTATTGCAACGTTAGAGCAAATACAATGTACAAAACCTAACCTCTATTTCGGTAATGTTGTTTCTTGATTTTAAAACAGGAGGCCTTTGGGTAATAATAGAGTACCATCAACTGTTCCACTGAACCTAATCTGTGGATGTGATACACTATAGTAATAACAAATTGGTGGCAATGTTTAGAACCATTTAAACTTGCTCAAAGACCCAATAATGCTATCTTGGCCCTCTTTGTGACTACTGTCAATCTTGCTTGACACAATCAATGAAGAGCACAACATTTTAAAAACTCAAAACATACCATGGAATTGGAAAGAAAAACTGGCGAATCCAGCAACACTGTTGGACTAAGACCTGGCGAAAGCATCACATATGATGGTGACAGCACTTCTGAGGATGATAAGGTTGCAGGGCCAACCCTTGTGGTATTCAGCTTTGGAGCATTAAATCCAGCTCTTGCCGCCACTCTCTCGGCGAGACAGCTCGATTTCTGACTGGAAAATAAGCTTAAATCTGAGAGATGCTTGTCAGAAACACTGTTTTCTGTTCCTTCTTCAAGATCTGTGGCTGCTTTAAGCTTTTGAGACGACTCAGTTACAGAATCCTTCCGCTGATCATCTCCTAAAATTGGTGGAAATGATTCTGGATTGAAATTATCAACTAAATTGGTTGAGAAAAAGGTCCTAAGGCTGGGATTAGGAGGCATCCAATCTCCAATTACAGCAACATGATCATCAATCCCAGCCATGGTACAAGTCTTCCCTCCTTATAAATTCAAGTGGTCTTGAATCAACATATCAAAATTTCATTGAAGTGCTGAAAAAGTGAGAGAAAATTTTAGAAACAAGAACCCATGAAGCTAATGGCAACTAATATTGTTTGTAAGTTTCTAATAGCAGGTTATATACAGAGAAAATGAAGTAAAATAAATGGGGAAGATGATCATAAAGAAAACAGTTAAAAAGGCATCCACAGAGATCAGCTAGCCTCCTTGTATTATTTAATACATCATCATCCTGTGTTTTCTGAGTAGTCCTAGAGAAAATAAAAATAAATAAATAAAACCGATGACTGATGACAGAAGGCACGCTCAGCTCGACCTAGGATAGGAAAGGATGCTGTCAGATTAACCAAAAGAGTTTCGTTAAATTCTCATACATCAAATCTCTACCAGCAGAACCACGAGATGTTAGAAAAGGAACAAGCTAGCAGAAAATAATGAAGATCAACGGAAAGATGTTATATTGTTGGATCTCTAGAGGGATCAGAGCTAAACACCTCAAGCAAAAATCTGTATCTTTTTCAACACAAGTTTTGATCCCTCCCCTTCTTTATCCTTCATTTCTAATCATTAAAGTGCAGATGGATAAGAAGCCACACAAATCCAGCCAAAATCACCAAAATCTAATTTTTTTTTTTTTTTTCAGATGCCCAAAATGATTATAAATGAAATGAACATAACAGGAATGTGCTGATGGGGCTGTGAATTCAGAACAATAGAGGAAAAACACACACACAGACCAATGAAACAAAAAGATTTGAACAAAAAAAGAAGAAAATAAATAAGTATACAATGATTAGAAAGAAGGAAGGAAGTAAAATGAAGAATGATTAGGTTGGGAAGGTAGAGAATATAAAGATAAAAGAGACCAAAACCTGTTGGATTCCTCTGTTTGTGAAAGCAAATTCCCCTGCTTTTGCTTCTGTTCATGAAAATATCCCCTCCTCTGTCAATTTCTCCCAATACACATAAATTATTTTAATGAGAAAAAGGAAATACACCAAATGGTAAAAACATAAAAAGGAACGTTCTTCAGCTGTCACCCAACAGACTCCAAAGCCGCTATCACCCGCCGGTGCTTTCCTCTTCTTCCTTTCTTTTTCTTTTCTTTTGTCTGTTTCTCCCTTTTTCCTTTTTTCTTTTTTTTTTGAAAAAAAAAAGAAACAGTACGACAAGATCTTCTGCACCCGAGAGTTGAGTAGCAGACTAGGTCCATCAGCCCAACGAAATGGCACATCTGCCACGTACAGGAATATTGTGGGCCCAATGGTACGTGGAGGGCAGTGAAGGAAAGCTGAAGTCTTGTGCATGGAAGCTTGTTATAATGCCACGTGGATAGATAGGAAGTGTGTGTTGCCTGTGTTTGGCAGGCTGGGTTACGCGGTTTCCCCTGCTGCTTTTGCTCACCGTCCGTTTCATCCCTCCCATTCCCCCTTCTAACCGTCTCATACATCAATCACTCTTAACTTCATATACACCTTCCCGTCGCTTTAATTGTGTACCTGACAGAAAAAAAAAATCGAACGTGTGGTTAAAATTTGACACGGGAAGGAATTACACGTTTTTTGTTTGTTTAAAAACTCACTTAGATACTCATTTAGCTACTTATTTTTTGAGCGTCTGATATGGTATTCTTCTTTCTCTATGGGTTTAATTATATATTTTTGAAAAAATTTAAATATATATAGTTAAAATCTAACGTAAAAAAAAATTAAATATATATAGTTAAAAAAAATTACATTAGATATATCTTTTCGTATATCTAAAAATTTACTTACACACCATTTTTTGAGTGTCTAGCATACTGTCACAGGTCTATTATTTGTTCCTTAGATTTGTCTGGTGCAGTACTTCGAATATACCTATTCTTGGTCAGTCATTCATACAAATTTATCTTAAATAGCTCAGCAAAAGTCTTAATAGCAATATTAAGTCGAAACCCCAGATAATCAACACATATGGAACTATCGGATTAGTCAAGCATATCGGTATACTGTGTCTCAACTGATAGTGTACTATTATAAACTCTGTGAATGATTCCCCGAGCGCATCCCTCGTTGGATGTCTCCTCTGAGTACATCATATAGCAAGCACACTCCAACACAATAGCTAGAGATAGCTCAATACGCCCAACTCAGACATCGGGTGGTATACCGACGTCATATACCCAACCACAGGTCCTTGTGGGCCTCGCACCATAAGTCGTTCGACGGTATCCTATAACTTCCTCAAAGTCATGAAAACTATCTTTATTTTAATTGGATGCTTTGAGAGAAAAAAAAAATACAAACCTTCATATACATGTTTATATATATATTTATAACAAAATAAAAATCAAGTTAAATTAATTGGTACCTTTGATGTTGAACCAAATGGATCATAGATAATCTTTAATAATTAAAGAATGGCTCTCTTTAATGTTTGAGCTGTGGAAAATAATAAAACTTTAATGCGGTTACCATGCCATGGCCATGGGGTTGTGATGTCATGTCATCGCTCTTGCGTCAGATTGTCTGCTCTGCTCCGATCAACTTAAATATTTATAAGATTTTATTATATTAGTATTGTTTTAAAAAAAGGGTCTTTAATGCCCTCTAATTTTAATTAATCATCTCTTTTCTCCTAACCTTTGTTCCCCACTAATCTGATACCAACTTTACTCCACTATATCATTTTCTTATTCTTTTTATTATATATATTACAAAACTAACTCAAGGTACTTTAATGAAGAACACTATAAATAAATATAAAAAAATTTTAAGAATTAGGTTTAACATATTTAAGAGTTGGAGCAGAAGTCATTTGATTTCAAATATTAGTGGAGATGTTTCAATCTAATCAACTTATCAAATCAAAAAAAAAAAGAAAGAATTTTTTTCTAATTTTAGCTTTCTTGATATAAAATGGGTAGCAAAACATTTTGATGTTTAAAACTTTTTATTTAAATTTTAATTTGAGTAATTTAAGCCTCGTTGAAAAAAATGACCAAAGACATTTTCAATGCAATTTGAATCTATCTAAATTATATTCAAACAAGAAAGTTATGCTCATTTAAACTAAATAATCAGATAATTAATTAATTAATTAACGACACAATTATTTATTTTAAAGAGTCTCAACTTTTCCGTTTTAACTTCGGTTTAATTGATTCAATATGTGTTAAAAAG
>JAJIYU010002924.1:0-28367 GCA_030144865.1 Tinospora cordifolia | reverse complement strand
GTCACCAAACGCACATATGTGCCGGTCATACCATGGCATTCCACCTACTAAGGGATTTAATGTATTTGGTTCTTAGGTACCTTAGACTTCAGCCCCCATATTAGTCACTCTTACAAATAGTATTGAATATGTTCTATATACAGATGCTTTGCAAAATGGATTTGGTGTAGTATTGATGCAAGATGGGAAGGTCGTTGCGTATGTCTTGTGACAACTGAAGATTTATGAATAGAATTATCCAACACATGACTTAGAATTAACAACTATTGTATTTGTCCTGAAGATCTAAAGATATTATCTTTATGGTGAAAGATTTAATCTATTTTCATGTCACAAGAATCTGAAATATATCTACACTCAGAAGGAGTTAAATCTCAAGCAGTTTAGATGGATGAACTTTTTTAAAGATTATGATTTCTAACTGGATTACTATACAGGGAAGATCAATGTAGTAGTAGATGACTTTAGCCAATATTTTAAGAAACAATATAAGAAAAAAGGTCAAATGTACCAATTAATTGAGTATTTTAACTTGGGAGTAACTTCAGATGAGAAGCAGTTTGTAATATCCCAATTTTTAATCGGACCTTCTGTCACGTGTTACCTCACGTGTGGATCGTCGCCCATTGAGAATCGAAATGCTACTTAAAATTTTCTTTCTGTTAAAATCTTTTTATTTAAAATTCAAGTTTTTGTCATATAGTTTTAAATAGATATATAGAACCATAGTTTCATAAAACAAAGGATCAAAATAACTTTTTCTTGTGTTCACCGAAATTCATGTAACAATTAATGAAAATTATCAAAGTAAATGTGACAGTGGATAAAAACATCAAAATCATTTTACACTGATTTAATCATCTGAAATCCAAACCAAGAAAAATTTTTCATAAAACAGTGAAATTAAATTCGAAAGAGAATTATACATGTAATTCTGTTACAATTAAATAGATAAAGTACAACCTTTAGAGCCTCCTATCCTGGACAACTTCCCCTATGAGGTGTCCAATAGAAAGTGTGAGTCTTCTGACGTAGACTGCTGGGTACTACGTCCAAGTGTTCCTGAAAAATAAAATGGAAGTGAACTCGAAAGCCTAGTGGATCATTCTTACACATCACACGCAGTATACAGACTCAATCCAAAATATTACAAACACTTTCAATCATTAGGTGTTTCAAACATTCATTTAGTTATAATCGAAATCTGAGACTGGAAGAGGGTTGAGATGCCTCTCGGTATTCCTCGTGATCCAATCTAATCGTAATCATAGAAGGTCTTAAGTACCATCTAAAATCAATCATATCTTCGTATCACAGTCTAAGAGAGTGTACTTACTACAACTCGTACCATCTCCCAAAGACTTCGAGCTGTTGCAGGCAGCTCCAGGTTGAGAATACATACGATCTGTCTTGTAGTTCGTCAATCTCAAGCGGTGGCATATAGGAGATACCACCTCGATTCGCTTCAGGCTCATCGATCGCACCGGTACGTAGATTCTTAATAATATTTTGTCTTATTTTAGTTTCACACACAAATTTAATTACACCAAGCATTTCACAATCCAATAGACAATAAATCAAACTACGCATGCAAATTAAAATAATAATGAGCATGAGTAAACAATGAAATCTAAATGTATATGTTCCTATTCATGCATGTCGTAAATAAATAAATCTAAATACAAGATTTTCTATTCAAGCATTTCATTAAATGACTATGCGTAAATTAAAATAATTCATCATTCATCACACATCATTCAAACATACCAAACAATTTCAATCAATTTTTGTAATACTTGAAATTTTAGTGATGTAATAACCAAAATTTGAGTTTAAAACACATACACGTATATATTTATATATAAATACATATATATATATTTGTCATGGGTATGCAATTAATTAGTTAGCATAAAAGTATAAAGGAATATACATTGATTAAAAATAAACATATAAGAATTATTGGATAAATATATGCTTCTCTATTTGAATAAGAAAATAATATTTTTAATATGATATTAATATAGAAAAGTATTTGTATAAAGTATTAATTAGATGCACTCATGAAAATAATATTTCGTTTAGTATGATGGTAATATACATAGAGAAGAAATGTGTAAAGGAAAGACTTTCATGAATGAAATATCTCATTTGTTGAGATGTTAAAATGGGCATGTGTGGGAAGGAATAATCTCACATTGGAAAGATAGAGATACTATTTGAAAGAGGGCCCTACTACTCCACCTATTTCATTCATCCCAAAGACAAGAGTTGAAACTTGCTTTCTCTCTTTTCCTCCTTCTTGGCAACATTAGTTCTAGTTCTTCTTTGTTTGAGCTATTTTAAATAGTTCGCGAAGTAGTAGCCACGAAGTGCAACAAATAATTTAGGAAGCGATCTACAGGTGAGTTTCTTTCCTTTCTTTTAATTTATTATTTTGACTTAGATGATGTTTGCTTGTTTGGTTAGCTTGATCTTTTATGTTTTTTTTTTAATTTTTGTTCTGTGCATTTATGTCATTCAATCATCATGTTGCATATCCAAGAGAGTATGCTCTGTAGTTGCGTCTTGTACGATCTTCTACATCAAAAATCGAAAGTCGTTTTCCTGTTTGAGAGAGTATGCTCTGTAGTTGCGTCTCGTACGATCTTCTACATCAGAAATCGAACATCTGTGTTTTTGTTGATTTATCATGTTATACTGTGGTATGTTCAATTTCTGTTGAAATATTTATCTACCATGCTCTTACACACAAAAGTCAGATTAAATGAGATTTCAACCACGTACCAGTACGGGGGACTTTCTGTGTTCCATGTAGAATTGGAACTGGTTGTCAATAATGACACCAGCATGGAACGGGTTTCAAAAATGATCCCACTGGAAATGGGTTTGAGTTTCAGAATTGATCTTTCTCCCTAGATCTGGAGCACAGAAGGTATTCTCGTTCAGTCTAAATTACGACTGAATTAATATATTGGTTGAATCGAATTAATCTCTGAAAGTGTTTGATCTGCTTGCATTGTCTAATTGGAATAATGGGTTAAATAGATGGAATGATTTACTGGGCTTTTTAACTCACCCCCTTATTTATCATAACAGGAAATTAATCAGCTTGCGAGAAGATTTACCCACCGAAAGTTTTTATTTATTTCAATGTAGGGCATATCGGCCTAAGTGAAATCATGTATTTCCAGTTTTAAATTTATTTTTCGTTGTAATGGTTTATTGTACTCGAAATTTGTCGAATGAATAAATGAAAATATTTATTTACCATGATGTTATTTTGTACATAGACTAATGTACACAGGAACCCTATTATGTTTGGGGTCTAAGAAGAAGAAAATGTAGCACGGGCCCGTCTCCCGGACTTCCCAAGATTTTGATTAAAGAGAATTGAACCGTCAGATGACGTGAAAGATGGGACTTGGAAGGTGGGGTGTTACAAAGGTGGTATTAGAGCCTAGGCTTTAGATGCCTTAAGCAAGAATTAAAAGGAATTGACTAGTCTGGTAAGACAATTTAATTATTTAATTTAGAACCCCTACCTATTGTTTTGGAAACTGAAATGATTTTAAAAAATTATTTTCGAAAAGAGATATATGTTTTCAACGATTTTGTTTGGATACAAAGATTGCAAGTTGAGCTGATAGTGGGTAAGCCTTGTCCCGAGTAAAGCTAAACATTGAAAGGGAGATGGGTTATCCCATTCTAGAAAGCACGGTTACAAAGTAGACTTCGGTCTCACCGTCCAATCTGGAGGTTGTCCCACCAGCTCATATGAGTAGTCGAAATTGAAAAACACACTTATTTTCTTACGAGATAAAACAAGGAGGTGGTAATTGAGGGCTAGAAATTCACTATGGTCTAAATGAGATGCCAACAAGGATTTGAGAACCTAGGTCTAAAGAAGAGACCTTAAGTAGAGACTTGGGGGTTGCCAAGGGTGGCACAATGAATCATGAATAAACTTTTAGGACATAAGTTAGAGACTTCAAATGTGTGAAAAACGAACACTTGTTTGGTCAGGGTACGAGATCGGGAGGATCCTATATCTTTGGTTTCTATGTGCTATGGGACGCATAGGATTCAGGGATATAGAGGAATCTTGAACTCGGAGAATGACAGGCCATGTTTGGTGAATGATCGATGGCTTTGGACGAACTTGTTTCCCTGTACTTGGCTGGTATGGGACAGTCAAGTATAGTGAGGCTTGTGAAACCTTAAAAATCGAGACATTTGCAAAATTGTTTGGGTGTAGCCTTGTTTTGGGTGAAAACCTAAGTGGAAGGGGTAGAGTGGTATTGGACACTTGAACCTGAAAGCTTAGTTGGAAACTCAGAACCTTGTTGTGCTAACTTGATTGTATGATTGTGTGATATGCATGTTCTATTGTTTTGAAACCAAATCACATACCCATGCACAAAAAGAACGTAGAAGCATAAACTGTTATGCCACTAAACAAATCGAAGACATAGAGATATGAATCTAGAGTCATGATAGTACGAACAATTGATGAGGCAAAGATTGACCGAGTGTTAAATTTATAGATAATGGCCAGAACAAGAAAGTACGCCACTCGATCCACAACTTCTGATGAAAGTGAATAGCGAGAACAGGAGCTGTCTGCGGGAATGGAGGCCCGGATGGGGATCATGATGAATGAAATGTCACAAAGAGTATTAGATCAACTGTTGAGGGCACTTCCACAAATAATCGCTCAGATGGCCCCTCAGCCTCAAGCAACTGAACCGATGCAGGTTCAATAGACAACACCTGTGGCTCAAGACCCTGAAAATCAGAGGGCTGAAGAAAATTCAGAAGATGAAAAACAAAGAAAGATGCTGATAGAAATGAAAAAGCTCACCCCTCCTTCTTTTGATGGTACTACGAATAACATCTCAGCGGACCACTAGTACCAAGAGATGGAGGAAATCCTTGATGTGATGAAAGTAACTGGGTCCAGACGAGTAACACTGGCCATGCACCGCTTCAAAGGACCAGCCAGAAGTTGGTGGCGTATGGTGAGGATGGACCCGAATATAAATGTTGATGATATGAGTTGGGAAGACTTTACAGAAATCTTCTATGAATAGTTCTTTCCAGAAGCAACTTTGGCGAAGCAACATGAGGACTTTGTTCAACTAAAACAAAGGGACATGACTGTGGCTGAATATGAGAGGAAGTTTACGGAACAGGCTAAGTTCTCATCAGATTTGATCAGGGATGAGAGAAGGAAGGCCAGTAGATTCACCCAGGGTCTCAAGATTGAGATCCGAAAACTAATAAAAACCACCTCTCTGAAGACATACAGAGAAATAGTAGATAAGGCATTAACTCTTGAACAAGAGCTAAATTTTGAACAAAGGCTGAGAAACAAAAATAAGAGGCCAGACAGAAGGTGATAGAGATCACCAAGGAGATTTGAAGAAAAGAAATACCAACTAGAATAACGGGAACAATATGCCTCAACGACAAAATCGATCCAAAACAGAAGAACAGTTGGAGCTGGCAAGACGACAAGGGCGGTGCTTTAACTGTAATCAACGAGGGCACCTATCGAGGTTTTGTTCTAGCAAAACCCAGATGCGACCGCAACAGCAACCTCCAAATAATCAAGGTGGAGCAGTGAATGCACGCCCTCTACAACAACTGCCTCCACAAAATAACACCCAGGGGCAAAATCAAAATCAAGGTCGGGCACAAAACCTAAACCAGGGTCGTGGGCAAAACCAAGCTAGAGTATTTGTCATCGTTGATGCTCCTGAAGACCAAATCCCTGCGGTTGAAGGTACATTCTTGTTGTTTAATACTACTGTGAAACTGATGTTTGATTCGAGTGCTTCAAAGTCATTTGTTTCTGAAGAACTAGTTAGTAGATTACAACTAGTAACAAAGACTTTGCCTATAACGTTCAAATAATTCGAATCAATCTTTGAACAGTGCTTAACCACATTCAACGATCATTAGTTATTTTCAGAAGCTCAATATCTTTCAGTAACCAAATCGCAAGTCCAAAATTTTCAACACGTTCAGCAGCTTAAGTTACTCATCTTCTTCTTCATTCCCAAATTAAATTAAGATTTTAAAATCAGAACACACCAAAAATTTAATTTGACTTCAGCAACTTCATCCACGTCCCATTGTTCAAATACATTTAATTCCCAACTACAAAATCATCAGAACGCACAACCCAACAAGATTTAAAACCAAAAATTCATACCTTCTTCTTCCTTGTTTTTAACGACCCAAAACCAAAAAATGAGCAATGATAGCCATTCTCTTCTACTTCCTCTTAAACAACGTTAAGCCCTTGGATCACAAATTTTAGATTTTGTTGCTCAAATCGCAAACCAAAAATTGAAGCTCAAAAGATGATCGTGCTTCTGTGTAAAATAAGGTCAAATCGCAAACCAAGCAACAAATCGCAAACTTAATTTTTGCTCAAATGTTTTTCTCAAAAGTTTCAGACCTTATTTCTGAGCATGATCTATGTTTTCCTCTTGTTTCATCATGGTTCTTCTTCCTCTGTTTTCGTTCCAAGGCCAACCGATAAACAACAGGAAATCATGATTTCATCTCAAACACCCCAAAATTCGAATCCAATAAAGCCCTAATTCCTTTTCCTCTGTTCATGCATCCATACCCAAAAGCAGCAGCATTATTGATGATTTCATTTTCTCCTTCATCTGGCAGTGGCAACGACAACTAGCCATAGCTGATTTCATTCTTCCTCTTCTATGTTCCTCTACTTCATGCAAGATCCGTCCATCTTCTTCAAACAAACGCACTAGTAACACATCCCTCTTTCAACCCCTTATTCACCTTCGTTTGGCAGCAGGTAGAACAGCGTCGTGCACAACTGTTGTTCCATCTTCTCCTCTACTTTATGTTTGTTACACACATCCAACTGTAGCAAACACTCTAATTTCCAGCTCCAAAAATGTTTCTTCTTCAATATCAAACCAGCAGCTATGAATTTTTTTCTTCACGGCTTCAATCACTCTTATTATTCAACCAATTTGCTCCATCAAAAACCCAAATTCTTTTTTTTTTTTGCTCCCTTCTTCGGTTCTTCTCTTCATTGCTTTTCCTCTATTAATGGTAAATCGAAATCTCAAATCTCAGTTTGCTTTTCTTCCCCTCTTCAACGTCTCCAATTTCAGATTTCCCTTAACTCCAGATTTTTTTTTATCGTCACCACTAGCCAAAATCAACGAATTCTCTCATTTTGTGTGATACCCCGACTATTTTCTGTATATGTATATGTATAAATATGTTATTTAATTGATTAATTTGTATAGACACATGCATATATATATTAATTAGTACCTAAGTATGTGACACTTTATTGGTGCATATACTATATATATATATATATATATATATATATATATATACGTCATTGATATGCAATTAATTAATTGGTATAGAAGTACATAAGAATATGCATTAATTAATATTAGACATATAGAAATGTTGGGTAAATATACTCTTCTTTATTTAAATAAGAAAATAATATTTTGAATAATGTACTTAGTATGATATTAATATATATAGAAAAATATGTGTGTAAGGTATTAATTAGATGCATTCATGAAAATAATATTTTATTTAGTGTGTGTGTATATATATATATATAAATGAAAAGTAGATGCATTCATGAATATAATATTTTATTTAATATGATATTAAAATATGTATATAAAGGAATTAGTCAGATGCATGTATGAAAAAAGAAATGAAAAAAATGAAAAAAAAAAAAATATATATATATATATATATATATAACTTAAAAAAAAAAAAAAGGGGAAAGGCGCAAACCCCCCCGCCAGCCCCCCCCCCCCCCCCCCCCACCCCCCCCACCCCCCCCCCCCCCACCCCCCCCCCCCCCCCCCCCAAATCATTTTCTTCTTTTTTTTTTTTAATAAAATTCCTTTTATAATTAGGGCTTGAAAGAGGGAATTCAAGCCTTAAGGAGTTATAAACATGGATTGATAGAAACTAGAGTTTGCACAATAGGTGTTGCTTCCAAAAGAACTATAACATTATGAGTAGTTTCCTTGTATTTACTACGTATGCCTTTCATACGTTTTGTGTTTCGACTTGCATAGGATTTTGAGATTATGAAAATAAAAAGACTTTTTATGAGAATTGTAATATTTAAAAATGCATGATTTAGATTTTGGACTTCCTAAATTGTGTATGGATGTGAGAAATTGTGATATTTGAGAATTTATTGCTCACAATCTAATTGTTTGACAATCATGTCATAAAGAAATGATGTGAATGTGAAATAGTGATAAACTAGCATCTTATTATTAAAATAATGTTTTTAACTATCTTTCACAATAAACATGACATGTATACATAGTTTTGGATGTAAATGGTTGACGCAACACATACAACTCACTAAGCCCATCGTGGATTTAAAGTTCATTGCTCTTTCTCTACTAACATTACAAGTTTTCCTAGCTTGAAAAGGGAAAAGTGCATGTAGTTGAATAGTGTACGGTATTTTCTTTCCTAGTAGATTAGTTTTTTTGTACCTAGAATTATTTCGATGTTTCTTATATTATGTATATATATATATATATGACTTTCATTGTTGGGGTCCCTACCCTAGGCCGAAGGGCAGCCCAATTGGCACAGTGACCCAAAAAACTCACTCACCATGTTAAGTTTGTCCGATCACTGTTAAAGCCTCTCCAATTTTAACAAGTGATATCAGAATAATTTCAGGATTCAAGTGTGAAAGTAAGCAACCATTACAGAGAGTTATTATTATATTACAAACTATTTTGTTTCAAAAATACACAACTAACCATATGTACATACAAAAAATTGACCAACCTCTAACAAAAGACCAAGAAAAGGAAAAAGGAATCGTCACAGACTAGGTTATCACCACGCTTTTTTCTTTGTCAACAGATGAGGAATTTGAAATATTAGTAGAGTAGTGAATCTAAAAGTCAACATGGCTAAGTGAGTAGTAAAACCAGCATGTTACCAATAACTAACATTCCAAAATAGTGTATATATGCATGAATAACAAAAATGATATAGTGCTTGAATACATGGCATAGTGTAAAAATATTTAAACGATGCAATAGTTATAGAAGAACATATCAAATACATGCTAGTTAAAAATTGTATCTAGGCTAAGGTCTTAAGTCATCAAACCTAAACCTATGGTTATTGCTTGAGCGGGTCGTAAGTCAGGCGTATCGGCCACTCAAGTGGGTCGTAAGCTAGGTGTATTCCTCGAATACCATAACTCTGCACTCGGACCTCGAGTTTATTCACAATCACATTGTGTACCCTGACCCTGCACTCGTGTTAGGGATTTAACTTATGTTTATAGTAAACATGATTCATTGGGAGTTATTATGATGAATGCATCTATTTAATGTGTTCATGTTTTAATAGGTTCATGAATGTATTAGGAATAAATAATATACATGTATGTATCTAGTGGTGTGTGATCCATGAACTTACAAGTTTATGTATGTTTAGATTCACGTATGTATTTAATAGGTGGACTCCTATAAATACCTCTTATATGTTTCATCCATCATCAAGCAAATTGCATAAGTTCTAGTGCAAGATTCAAGTTCTTCATTTCATTCTTGAATATTTTTCTTGTTTAGTGTTTCTGTGGTCACTATATTTCCATCAAAGTGGTATCAGAGCGAAGTTGATTTTCATGGCTTCCAACAAGAACATGTTGCAGCCCCAACTTCCCAAGTTAAATGGGAAGAACTATACTCAATGGAGTATACAGATGAAAGTGTTGTATAAGTCACAAGACTTATGGGACATAGTCGAGAATGGCTATGATGAACCAGAAACTCAAGCCAGACTTACTCAACAACAAGGCAATGAGTTGAAAGAGAATCGAAAGAAGGACAACAAAACACTTTATTTCATCTTTCAAGCGGTAGATGAAGTAGTGTTCGAGAGAATCTCAACAACCACTTCCACAAAACAAGCGTGGGATATTCTATACAATACTTACAAGGGAGAAGATAAGGTCAAAATGGTAAGATTACAATCTTTGCATGGTGAGTTTGACACCAAACGCATGAAGGACTCGAAAACTGTTGAAGACTATTTTAACCAAGTCATTGCCATAGTGAATCAAATGCGGCAAAATGGAGAAAATATAGTTGATCAAAGGGTTGTTGAAAAGATTCTTCGCAGTATGTCCCAAAAGTTTGAGCATGTTGTTGTTGTCATTGAAGAGTCCAAAAATCTTTCTACAATGTCTTTGGAAAGCTTGATGGGATCATTACAATCCCATGAACTTCGGTTCCAATAGTTTAACTCCACTCCTCTAGAGCAAGCATTTCAAACACAAGTTTCTTTTAGAGAAGGTTCTAAAGGAAAAAAAAAGGAAGTTACACCAACAATGGACGTGGAAGGAGTCGAGGAAGCTAACAAAGACAATAAGAGCATCAAAAGGATGATAATTCACATGTCATCTAGAAGAGGAAGAGGACGTGAACGCGAAAGCAATCGCGGAAGACGTCAAAATGAGAAATAGGTTTAATGTTACAATTGCAACAAGTTTGGACATTATCAATCCAACTGTTAGTCAAAAAAGAATGATGATCAAACCTCTTTCGCGCACGAGAATATCCAAGATCTTGACGAAGGATTGATATTTCTTACTTGTGCTAGCCAAGAGAATGCTCAAGATGCAATTTGGTATCTTGATAGTGGTTGTAGTAACCACATGACTGACAATCGAAATTCATTCACAACTTTGGATAAATCAGTCCAAAGTGAAATCCAAACGGGAGATGACAAAAAACTTCAAGTCAAAGGTAGCGGCGACATTTTGGTGTATACCAAACAAGGTACCAAACACATTTGTAATGTTTTCTTTGTCCCTGGCCTTAAACACAATCTTCTTAGTATTGGACAATTGCTTCTAAAACAATATCATGTCAAGTTTGACAATGATACATGTGAGATCAAATATAGGAGCCATAATCTTGTTGCTCAAGTAAAGATGACCACTAACAAGATGTTTCCGTTGAAGATCAAAACTAAGACATTTTCTTGCTTTAGTACCATTGTGAAAGAACCTTCATGGCTATGACATTTACGATTTGGCCATTTGAGTTTCAACACATTGGCTCATATGTCCAAGCATGACATAGTGAGTAGCCTGCCAGATATTCATCATCCAAATCAAGTATGTGAAAGGTGTGCACTTAGAAAGCAACATCGGTAGTCATTTTCCAACAAAAGTACATGGAGAGCATCTAGGTGTCTTGAGTTAGTTTACTCTGATGTATGCGGACCAATGCAAACACCATCTCTTGGCGGTAATCGGTACTTTCTTACCTTTATTGATGACTATAGTAGAAAAACAGGAATTTATTTTTTGAAGGACAAATCAGAAGTTCTCAAGTACTTCAAACTCTTTAAATCCATGGCCGAGAATGATTGTGGTTACTCTATCAAGACCTTACGTTCTGATCGTGGTGGAGAGTATGTTGGTCTCTCGAGTTTTTTAAATGAACATAGCATTTGTCATCAACTCACTGTTCGATACACTTTCTAGCAAAATGGAGTTGCTAAAAGGAAGAACAGAACCATCATGGAGCTAGCCAGAAACATGTTAATAACTCGAGGAATCCCAAACTCTTTTTGGGCTGAAGCAGCTGCACGCACCGTATATCTGTTAAACCGTGCTTCCACTAAAAGTGTTCGTAACATGACACCATATGGAGCTTGGAGCGGTACGAAGCCTAACATTGGCCATCTTCGAGTATTTGGGAGCATTGCTTACTCCCATGTGCCCAAGGCTCAGAGACAAAAGCTTGATGACAAATCTGAAAAATGTATACTTATAGGTTATAGTGAAAATTTCAAAGCTTACAAGTTATACAATCCTCTCACTAAGAAGACCATTATAAGTCGAGACGTCTTGTTCAATGAAGAAGAATCTTGGAATTGGGTTATCTATGTCAAACAAAAATCTATTGTCATCGATGAAGAACCTGAACATCCGAATAACCATCGTGATGGTGTGAATGACCCCTCTTCATCTTCATCATCCTCTTCTTCAAGTGATGATGATTCTCCTCCAAGTAAATTCTGAAGCATTTCTGACGTCTATGCCTCCACGACACCAATGTTAGATGTTGATTTTACCAATTTTACAATTTTTGTTGATGTTGATCCTATAACTTTTGAAGGTATTTCACAAGATGCACAATGGAGACAAGCAATGGATCAAGAAGTTGATTCCATAAAGAAATGATACTTGGGAGCTAGTTGAGCTTCCACAGGAAAAGATCCCCATTGGAGTCAAGTGGGTTTACAAAACCAAGTTAAATTCACAAGGAGAAGTTGCAAAGTATAAAACATGAGTTGTTGCTAAAGGTTACAAGCAACATTATGAGGTCGATTATGAAGAAGTTTTTGCTCCTGTTGCATGTCTTGAAACCATTCGATTAGTCCTTGCGTTGACAACACAACATCATTGGAGCATTTATCAAATGGACATCAAATCAACATTCTTGAATGGAGTTCTTGAAGAGGAGGTTTATATTGATCAACCTCTGGGGTATGTGACGAAAGGGGAAGAAAATAAAGTCTGCAAACTCAAGAAAACACTCTATGGGTTGAAACAAGCTCTTCGAGCATGGTATAACCAAATTGACCATTACTTTCTTGCAAATGGCTTTAAAAGACGCCCATATGAAAATACTCTCTATATCAAAAAAGGTAATGATGGTGCTATTCTTATCGTTTGCTTATATGTTAATGATTTACTCTTTACGGTGCCCACCAATGATCAAATGTGTGATGATTTTAAAAAATCCATGATGAATGAGTTTGAGATGATAGATATGGGTCTCCTCCATTTTTTTTCTTGGCATGGAGGTGAAGCAAAGTCATGCAGACATCTTTATATCTCAAAAAAAGTGTGCAAATTACCTATTGAAGTGATTTATGATGGACAGTGCAAAACCTTTTTGCACTCACATGGAGTTCGACCTGAAGTTAACGAAGAATAGTGAAGATGATTCTTTTGTTAATCTAACGCTCTATCGCAGCCTCGTTGGAAGTCTCATGTATCTCACTACAACTAGACTGGATCTCACTTTTGCAGTAAGCCTGATTAGTAGATATATGGAATCCCCAAAGAAAAGTCATTGGGAAGCTTGTAAAAGAATTCTAAGGTATATTCGTGGCATAGTGAATCATGGTATAACCTATGAGAAGATAGATCAATCATATTTGGTTGGTTACAGTGATAGTGATTGGGGTGGAAGTTGTGATGATTGCAAGAACACGTCTTGTTATATTTTCAACATTGGTTCTGGTGCAATTTCATGGTCCTCGAAGAAGCAGTCGTGTGTGGCTCTTTCTACCGCTGAGGTAAAATATTTGTCTTTGTCAGCTGCAGGTTGTCAAGCCATTTGGTTGAGATAGATGTTACAAGAACTTAAACACGTTCCTAGAAAAGCGACAACTTTGTTTTGTGACAACAAATTGGCTATTGCTCTTACCAAAAATCCAATATTTGATGGCAAAAACAAGCATATTCATATCAAGTACCATTTCATTAGAGATTTTATAAACAGTGGTGAAGTTATGATCAAGTATTGTTCGACTCATGATCAGGTGGCCGATATTTTCACCAAGGCATTGAAGACTGGGAGTTTTTTTAAGCTAAAGCAAGCACTAGGTGTTGGTTCAAATCTAACTTAAGGGGGAGTGTCAAAGACTAAGTTATCTTTATTTTGCAATGAATGAATCATGTTTAAGGGGCGATGTTAGAGATTTAACTTATATTTATAGTAAACATGATTCATTGGGAGTTATTATGATGAATGCATCTATTTAATGTGTTAATGTTTTAATAGGTTCATGAATGTATTAGGAATAAATATTATACATGTTTGTATCTAGTGGTGTGTGATTCATGAACTTACAAGTTCATGCATGTTTAGATTCATGTATGTATTTAATAGGTGGACTCCTATAAATACCTCTTGTATGTTTCATCCATCATCAAGCAAATTACACAAGTTCTAGTGCAAGATTCAAGTTCTTCATCTCATTCTTGAATATTTTTCTTGTTTAGTGTTTCTGTGGTCACTATATTTCCATCAACTCGATCCTTGAGCCTATGGTCTCATTACCCGTGTACATCTACATATTTCAAAACCAATTCAATGTATCTCAATCACATGAAACCATTTAAAACCATGTCATTTCACTCGTATCTTATGCAAGGGATGTAAGTTAAAGTAAATACTTGAATCAAACTACTCACCTCAAGTCCCACACACCGATGCCCCATGGACACTCGGCCCAATCCCGCAGTATACACTCGAATCTACATTGTTTAAACTTAATTTCAATTTTTTTAAGAGATGTAGCTTAACCCTTTTTCCACTATTCTTAATCGGTCTTAATCAACTCAGATTCGATTCGGTTAATTGGTCAAACCTGGTCAACTAGTCAAACTTAATCAAATCGAATCAACTTGGGCCAATTGGGTCAAAGTTGGTCAAAATTGGGTCAAACAAAAATCTTCAATTTTCAACACTTAGCCAAATTTCAAGCTCTTTGTTTAATCTGCGCAGCAAATTTATCAATTTTCCTATGATCAATCTATGTGTTGAATTTATGTGAAAATTTTCAAATTTGATCTGAACCTCCTAAATATCCACCAAAATTTTAGATTTTGATTTTTGGACATCATTTGCTACGGTTTTTAAGTGGAATAACAATAACTGTGAAATCTTGGATTTCATGTGACAGATTGGGGTGAAATTTGGTACACATGTTTTTGATATATCCAGTAATGTCTCCACCAAGCTTCAGCACAAAATATCAATTTTTGGTGAATCAATGGGTCCCCCTACATTCTCTCTTATGTAACAGGTTTTTCCAATATTCAAGTTTTCTATGATTTTTAATGTCTATTTACCCTTATTACCCTATTGATCCGAGGCTTTTTCGTACATGTTTTGTAAGGGTTTAGATCCCAGAACATTAACTAATCAAGTTCCATTCAAAATAGCATGAAAATATGACAACAATCATTCTCAAACATACCCTCCAACACTTAGTACACATCAACAAGTTCTAAAAATTTTCTAAATACCAGTTTCCATATGTAAGTGGGTAACTTTGCATGTATGTAAAACCACAAATATAAGGGCTTAAGGTTCGAGGTTTATACCTCCTTGTAGCTTCAAATGAGAGTTTAATCACTCCAAATCTCAGTTTAAATGGACATCCTTAGCTACTTCAAATGTTGTATCAAAGTTGTTTCCAAGAACAATTTTTTGCTGGAACTATTGTAACAATTAACAACTAGTTAACTTTAGCACCTTATAAACCATGTTCAAGATCTTAATTTTTGTTTTCTATCAATTGGAGATTGAAGTACACATGGAGCAGATCAAAACGAGTGATTTTACCTCAGAAAGGTCAGGAACTAACCTCTCAAAAATTAGATCAATACACTTTCACAACCATTCCAGCTTCCAACTATGTTGAACAACCTAATTTGATGGTTGTTTTCATCCATAATGGCCATGCGATTTGAGCAAGGGAATGGGGGTTCTCTGAGAGGGGTATGAGAGCTGTAATGGTTGCTTTCTCAGGGTTTTTGGGTTAGGGACGAAGGAGATGGAAGGGGCTAAAGATGGGCGTTCTAAATGAAAAAATGACAGAAAATGGGTTTTGTTGCATGTTTGAGGCACCGTGGCATGACTGAATGAGCTGCTACATAGCCATCCACATGGCTCAAGTTTCTAACTGGTAGGGTTGTCGGATGACCAAAACAAGGGCACAAAACTAGGTTCGCACTTGGCTTTTGCATGCTGTTGCTATTGGAAAAAGAGGAAAAATCAAAAGAAAAAAAAAAGAAAAAGGGGGATGGGGCGTTGGGCCAAACCGCACGGGCCACTTGGTCTATGCTCTTATGCAAACTGCCCACACAGGCTTAGGCAGTCCAGGCTCATGCGCTTGGGCTGCCCAGGTGCATTTTCTTTTCTTTTCCCATTTTTTTGTACACACATTCATTTAGTCTTAAAAATTTGTTTATTTGTCATTTTTCCTCTTGGATATTCACCAATTTTCATAAAATTTTTTACTATTCCTTAATTTTCAACATTTATATATATTTTTTCTAAAAATTGAATATTCTACTCCAAAAATTAACATTTTTCTCTCAAAATCAAATAATTACTCAATAATTCATATTTTCTTCCAAAAAATTTGATAATCACTGTAAAAAAAAAAATCATATTTCACCCTAAAAATTACATTTCCTCTACAAGTAATGTATTCGTTTCCTAAAAATTATATTTCTCAATTATTCTATTTTTTTCAATTACATGGATAAAATTTAAAAAAAATAAAAAAATTCATATATTTTTATTAAAAGTTTCAAAAAAATATATGAGAATACATATATGGAACCCTTTAATTTTGTATATCAAAAATATGGGTCATCACATTCACAATGAAATAAAACGGGTTTTACTTTGTGTTCCATTGCATATTATTTACTCTGCATTTGATTATTAGATGATTGAGACTTAACACAGGTGCGGTGAACTTTGCCAAATTGGGCTCATAAGGACATTGTGCCCATCCTAGCCTCTTCCTATGGGAAATCTATGATCATTAAAATAAAATAGGGGTCCCGACCTATTGCACAAATAATTTATTAAAAAAGTAGCTTAAAATAAATATACTATTCTTTAAAATAATACTCAAAATACCAAGTATATAACGTTTTATTTTTATTTAAAAAATTAATAAATAAAAATAAAAAATAATTTTATTATTTTAGTAGACATCATTTTTTAAATATTAATTTAGCTATTTATAAATTAATTTTAAAAGGTTAAATTTTTTAAAAATTAAATAAAATATATAATAATTAAAAAAAAGGGAGCCACCGTGGCGGCCCTAAGTTTGTAAAATTACATTGTTTTGGTATGGTAATTAACGAAGGAAAAATGGGAGGAGTTTTGGAATGTAGCCATACAGATATTAGACAGTGAGAATGAAATGTCTCTTTCTTTCCGTATGCGACGTACCCACTTCACCAACCCCAGCCCTCTTTCGCTTCTTTCGCTTTCTTCCTGCTCTCAGCTCCTACCTACTACTAGCCATAGGTTTCCTGCACAGGCATCCACAAGCAACCCAAACTTGAACCCAAGAAAACTCAAGTTACCCAATCTTTATTATAAATTAATCTTCCAAGGAATAACATTACCTATTAGCAATTCATATAGCTAGATAGATCTCTTCGGCTACTACAATTACAAAATTAAAAAAAAAAAAAGAAAAAGATAGGTCGATCTTATAATTAATTAGAAATATTCAATTGGACAGTCATCATCATCATCATTATTATTTTTTAAATTTTTTTCTAGTTCTTCACTATCCTTATTAACCTCTTCGCAAGCTAAAACCAGTCTAAAGTTCAGGTAGGACAACTAAGTATATAACACGTTATAAGCTACCCAAGTTTATTAACTAGGGGTGAGCATTTTATTTTTACAAATAGCCTAATCAGTAGATTCTGTTTGAAAATGAATGGATCTAACTAAAAGAATAGCTTTGCTTAACTGAGAAAGGTTCAATAATGTGAATGCACTCCCAAACCTACTGGCTTAGATCAAGTGGTCAGGGAATGATATTGGTATGAGTTTAACAAATCAATGAGTATGCACTTTAGGACCAACAAGTCAATCAACGGCTAGCCCCATACATTGGGTGTCTCTTTTTTCTTTTATATAAAATTAAACAAAATTAAAAATGGATTATTTTGGATTAAGTTTAATAAGATTTAACTCAAATTTAATCAAAAATAAAAAAAATACTATGGACATTAATTTTTAAAAAATTTTACAGCTGATGATAAACTGCTTAAAATTGGGAAGAAATTCAAATTAAACTAGAGCTGACAATACGAATTATTAGAAGATCTTGCAAATTATAATTGCTCACGAATTAAGCTAGCAAATCTGCTAAAAGGGCTGTACAAACATAGCATCGTCCTTTTTAGTGCTGGCTTTAGTATGAAAGCAACCCATCTGGGTCCATGACAGCACATGTACATGTCTCATATTCATTCATCACTTCCTTACATTCCATATTAACAGTTCTTCTTCTTTCTATATGTGTACACATATGGAGGAAGAGAAAATGAAAGCACCTTGACACTAAGAAGTTAGTTTGGAATATGGGCAACGACAAGAAGTACTACAAGAAGATCAAGAAAGGGATGAGAAAGGGATCAGGAGCGACTCGAAGCAAAGCTGCTGGGATTATGAAGCTCTCCACGGATCCACAAAGCGTCATTTCTAGGAAGAGAAGGCACCGGATTCGCGAGAGGCTCAATATCTTGCAGAGCATGGTTCCTGGTACTAATAAGATGGACACGGTTTCCATGCTGGAAGAAGCAATCCAATACGTGAAGTTCTTAAAGAATCAGATATTGCTTCATCAAGCTACCATGAGCTACATTTATGACCCAATTATAATATCACCTTTTTCTTCTTTTCCAAGTTCTATTTCCTGTTCTTCTTCTTCATCACTACTTCACTCTTCTGTTGATATTCCAATTAGAATGCCATCTCCACAGCCAATAAGCTGGCCATCTTACAGCTTTAAAGGAGATGACAGTTGCTTGATGCTTCAAGTCTATAATCATGAACATAGTAGCTAGCTACCTTTTGTGGTTCATCTTTTGTTGGCATGTTATTTTGACTTTTATTAGTTCTATTGTCAAAAAATTCACTCCGTCTTTCTTATGGTAAATAATTATCTTTTTCATATTTCCTTCATAGTTCCTTTTTTTCCTAAGAAAGAAATGGTCAAGATTTCCGAAACAAGCAAATAGTATTATACGATTTTCACCTAAGTAAATATAATACATTAATCTTATATATATATATATATATATATATATATATATATATATCTACCTTGGCCACCAATGCCGTATATTCTTTCGAACTGATTGTGAGAGGGTGAGAAGACACTAAACTCATTGATTTTAAGAACATGAGATCAAAGGAACAACTTGTAATTGATTTTTTTAAAGTCAATCTTGTTAAAATTTTGACTGGAACTTTAAGTAGAGACTATTTAATTTGTGTATGATAGGATAAAAAGTATTGGGAGGCTCGTTACTTCAACTAGTCCTCATATTTCCGCAATCGAACTCCTAGTTGTTGAGAAGTTTTCCCAAATTGGGAACCTCACTAAAATTAATTTAGTTGTAATTCAATATTTTTTAGTAAGTTTTTAATTTTGAAGTTCATTATCACAATAGGTGTTTAAGTTAATTTTTTTGTTTAGGTTGTATTAAATTTTTATTTAAAGTTTATTACAAATATAGAATGAGTAGATTAGATTCAAGCAATAATCTAGTATCGTGTTGTAAAAACTAAAGTTGTGAGAAGTGAGGGCTAAAGGGCACTTTCTCTGTATAATAGATTTTTTTACCTGTGGCGTATGTATCAATTGTCCAAACCATGCTAAATTATTTGTTTAAATACCCACTTTTTCCTTCTATATATATGTTTTCTGTTGTAAGATTTTAATAAGTCATATTCATTGTAAATGTGAATATTCACCAGGAGAGAATATTATAAATGGGGTTACTTTTTATAGCATTAAATAATAGCACTTTTTTTTGTAGTGCTATTAATGATATACACAAAACGCTATAAAAGAATTTAAATACAGCATTCGTAGTTATTTGTTTTTTATAACATTTTTTAGATTAATAATAGCATTTTACAAAGTTATTATAAAAATATATATATTATAGCTTTCATAAATGGTTATCAAATATATTAAACCCACGATTTTGGCGCGCAAAACGATTTCTTCCCCTGTTCGCGTGATTCTCCTTCTTCTTCCATGTCGAAGACCTTCCTTATCGGTGCAGATGTTCGACTTGGCATAGATGATCTTTGGGTTTTTTTTTCTAGACTTTCCTACTCTTCTTTCTTCGTTCTTCTTTGCCCTCTTTCTATGATCTTCGATCTTCTTTATTCTTTCTTTTTGGCGTAGATACTCTCTAAGACAAAAGCAAAGGTGAAAATATTGTTCTTCTTCCTTATCAGCGCACATTGCTTCCTTATTGGCACAATACATCTTCTTCTTTGCTCGTCTTTCTTCTCTTAATCAATCTTTCTTCATTCCTTATCAACACAATACATCTTGAACGTGAAATCGCTGCAAATCGATACAAGCGTCTTTCTTCATTTTTGGTCTTCTTTCTTCCTTTTTTTGTTGTAGAATCGTCTTTCTTCATTTTTTTAATCGATTGGTCTTCTTTCTTCCTTTTGTTTTTTGGCTGGCGCAGTCGTTCTCTGGAATTGTCTTTCTTCATCGGTATCGATCTTCTTTCTTCCTTTCTTTTTTAGGTGAAGTCATTTTCTCTAGAATCGACATCAACTAATCTGAACATGAAATCGCTGCTGATCGACACAGATGAAGGCAAATGTGAAATCGCTATTGATCCGTACAAATGAAGGCAAATGTGAAATCGCTTTTGGAAATGGATAAGAGTAAGATCGTCGTTCGAAGATCTCAATCTCTTTCTCTTTCTTTTTTTTTGCTTCTTTCTTTTTCATGTTTTCTTCTTTTGTTGTTTGTGTAATTCCTGATGCATCTTCGCAATCTTGTTTGTTCAAAAACTTTTTGGCTCTTCGCATTTTTTATATTTGTTTATGATTTGTGTAGTTTTCTTGTTTAGTTTAACTGTTACAACTGGTAACAATAGATGGAAGAACAACCATTCAAAATGCTCGAAGTGAACTCTAAGATATATTCATATGTAACACCCCACCTCTCGTGCCCCATTGACCCCATCATCTGACGGTATAATTTTCTTCAATCAATATTCTTGGGCTGCCCGGGAGGCGGGCACGTGCTATTTTATCATTTTCCTTTCTAAGTCTCAAACTCATGAGACTTCCTATGTACATTAGTCTATGTACAAAATAATTTATGACATCATAAATAAATAAAATAATTTATTCTAAATTTTGAGTACATGAACTTTTACAGTGGAAAATAAATTCAAAACTGAAATAAATAATTTGGCTTGGGCCCATGTGCCCTACAATGAAATGAATAAAAAAATTTCTAATAAATAATCTCCATGTGAGCTGATAAATCAATTTCTTGAAATATGAAAAATAAGGGGGGTGAACTCAAAAGCCCAGTGAATCATTTCATCTATTTAATTCATTATTCCAACCAAATAACACAAGCATATCAAACACTTTCAAGGATTTAATCGATTCAAACAATATATTATTTCTGTTATAATTTAGACCAAAAGGGTTTAACCTCTGTGCTTAAGATCTAGGGAGAGAGATCAATTCTGAAACTCAAACACTTCTCTGTGAAGAGGGATCACTACTGAAACCCAGTCCGCTCTTGTATCAATCTTGACAATTAGTTCAAAGTCCAATCTTGGATGGAACACACACGAAGAACATCCGTCCCCGCGCTGGTACGTAGTTGAAATCATTATTTAATCTTATTTTTGTGTGCAAGAACACAATAAATAAATATTTCAATAGTATTTAAACACTCCAACAGTATAACACCATAAATCAATATTTACATAAATGAAACAATGACTTTTGATTTCTGTTAGCAATCCTGCAAGTGTACAGGATCGTAGCAGTAATACCGGTAAAACCGGATATCGTCCTTAGGGAAAAACACTTGTTCGTGTAAGTTAAAGCCCAATCTAACGTTGATTTTAGTTTTATCAAGGCGCTCAATTCAAGTTTATAAGTAATTGTGAAAGCTAAACTCAATTTCTTAAAGACTGTAAAACTGAAAATAAATTAATTCGGTAACACTATGAAGAATGATTGTTTGGGTTAGTAAACTCCTTTTGTATGTTCTGTAATTTAATTGAAGATGATGATTTACCAGCACTTTGATTACTGCACTTGTAATTAGGACCCTATCCCTAGGTGTTCTAATCATGCACTAATATTGTTTATTGATACCCTCTTCCGAGGTGTTCAATCAACAATCCAGTGGATTCAAATAATGATTCCCATGCTAAATCTCATAGATCCAACCACAACCTTCCAATCAATGGCTTGATCTAGAACCTTACTGCTATAACCTCTCATAAAACCTCTCTCCCGAGATGATTCGATGATCTTGAGTTCTATACGCCTATGGCCAGTAAGCATACAACATTACGCATAAACAAATAAAGTAAAGTGCAAATAAACCATTGAAAATAATGAAAATCACAGTTCATACATTGGTGTCTACTACCCAAACAGAAAATTGAATTAGCTAGACATTAAAGAAAGATTCATCACATAGAGAAAAGAATAGAAGTAATCCATACTCAGATTTACAATGAAAACTCCTTAAACTTTTTCACAAGACTCTGTTTCTTCAGCCTCCTTCGTTTCTTTCCTAATTTGGTATCCCCCCTGTTGATCATACCCTTTTTTCTTATATACTCGCACGCAATTAACCCTAAAAAATACGAAATTCGCGCAATTTAAGTGAGTGACTGCGGTCAATAATTCTGTGCAAAAACCCAGAAAGAACTGCTCAATCTCTGAACCGCGGTCTGCCTGTTTCTGTGCAAAATCTGTTCTGGTGACCGCGGGCTGTGTATGGATGACCGTGGTCACCAGAATGTTGAGTACTGGTGCTGTTCTGGTGACCGCGGTCTCCAGTACACATCATTCTGATTTGGCTTGTCTTTTGCTACTGCGGTCTTCGGTTGATGGATTGCGGTCTTCTGGTGTTCTTCTCATGATTTTCCTTCTTGAAACACCTCCTTTTGTTCACTGCTTCAATCTAAAACCTGCAAAACACTCAACTTCTTTCCCAGACATCATTTCTTATAAAAGAACAACAAAATTCATCAAAACAAGGTTTAAAAGCCATTAAACAATGCAAATCTATTTTTACATGCAACTATGACTAATTTATGCAATTTTAACTTCTATTCTAGTTTATTGCTCCTAAAATGCAACCTTTAACCTATTCTAATGTTAGTTTGCTACGCAACTAACAATTTCTGATGTAGAAGATCATACAAGACGCAACTACAGAGCATACTCTCTCAAAACAAGAAAGATGATTTTCAATTTCTAATGTAGAAGATTGTACAAGAGGCAACTATAGAGCGTATTTTCTCAGTCATAAGCAATATAATAATTTAATAGCATAAATAAAAAAACATGAATTAAACTAAGCACACATGTAAGCATTATTTAAAATAAAATAATAAATTAAAAGAAGGGGAAAGACTTTCACCTTGAAATCGCTTCCTAAATTTCTTTCAGATCTTTTCGCCAAGAACTGTGTAACACTTCGTTGCTACAACCTCGCAAGCTATTTAAAATAGCTCAAGAATAGAAGAGGGACTGAGGGTGTCAAGAAGGAGGCAAAGAGAGAGCAAGAAGAATTTTAACTCTTGTTATGAGATGAATAAAATAGGTAGGATAGGGGGGTTTATATAGAGTCTTCGAGGGCTAGTTTCATAAAATTTCACTTTCATAATGTGGCAAACTTCCATTTTTGTTTAGTTGGGGCGGCTAGGGTTTGAGATTTGAATTTTAGGATTTTTTTTTGTATTTTTTGGGGATTTTTTGGTATTTTTTGATCTTTTTTTGCCTTTTCTTTTATTTTTTTTCTTAATTTTTTTTTATATAATGGCGCACACAGGTGCAAGCAGGCCCCCAAATTATATATATATATGTATGTATGTATGTGCAATTTTTTTTTAATACTATATATTACTATTAACTACATATATATATATATATACACACACACATGTGCATATATACTTATACACCAATAAATAAATCATTTAATTGCATATATCTACATTAATCACTTCAAAAATATATATATGCACCAATTAATATAAATCGATCAAATGTCACATATGTAGACACCAATAAATGTATATTTATGTGTCTATACTAATTAAATCGTATATGCATACATATATATAAAATAATTGGGGTATTACATTCTACTCCCCTTAAAAGAGATTTCGTCCTCGAAATCTATTACTAGGTTACTTAAGTGTTATTTGATCGAACGTTTCTATTGAAAAGTTCTGAGTACTTATTTTGTATTTTACTTTCCAGTTCCTAAGTAGTCTCCTCTATTCCATGGTGTTTCTAGAGGACTTTGACTAAATGAATGTCTTTTATTCTCAGGCTTTGTACCTTACGATCGAGAATCCTAACAACTGGTTCTTCGTACATGGAATTTTCTTGGTGCCCACTTCTTTCAGTGGATTATGTGGATTGGGTTGTGACATCCTGGCTATTGGAGGCATGGGATACTTATAGGGGGTTGAAGTTTCTAAACAGTGAAACTTTCTGCTTGACATGAGGAATGAAGAGAATTTAAGCTAATAGGAATTTACTTCTTTTGTCGCAAAAACCATCTAAAAATTAAATGCCTTCAAGTTCGTGAGTTATGTTATTTTCTTAATAGATTAGATTTTGAATGTGAGATCAACTTCTATATGTTGTTTCTTTTGGACTAAACTATTATTTCTTTTCATTGGCAAAGATGGAACTGTCTTGATATATAATTTAGAATCTTGTGTTTGCTTTAGTATGAAATTATATGTTTATCACTAGGATGCTCTGTTGATTCTGTTTGTAGACTTAAAAGAGATCATTTCCTTTGTTCTCCACATGTTTGGATTGGCATCAATCATTTAAGCTTTAAGTTAAAAGGTATAATTCAAATTGCTGGCCATAAAGGTCATGCAACAGTTGCACATTAAGTTTTAAGTTCTATCATATCTTAGATTTTAGTTTTAGATATGACTTTTTATTGTTTTTGAAAACAATCTCTTTCTTTAACAAAAATGAAAAATTGTTTTAAAAATCTTTTAAATCAAACAAAATTTTAATGTTTTTAAAATTTCAAATATTGCAATCTATATTTGCGTATTACATATTAAACAAGGTCTCAATGCTTATCCTAGCGATAGTTTGGAGCTCTTGATTGTGATTTGTGACTGAATCAATTTGAACTTTCATGACTCCACCTATTTCTCAACATGGGACCAAATTGAAATAGAATGTGCATTAAATAGTGTATAAATTTAGTTGAGCGAAGCATCTGCTACATGATGGGTCAGGGACCCTTCACATCTATAACAGTGAACAGTTTATTGTAGCCAGCCCCATCCCAACCTAAAAACATCAAAACTGAAAATTAAGAAATAAAAAACGAAGGCTTTAAGATACAACAACACAACATAGCCTTTGCTCTTCATGCCACAAAACTGATTCAAGACTCGAAGGGAAAAGTAATTGTGCCTTTATTTATCAAACAAAAACTATAAAGGATTGCATTGTGTGGTATTAACAAAATTAGAATCATGTCTGGTTACACTTCAAGGTTTTGTTGAGAATATTTGATGTTAATCAACCCCTGCAATGTTTTTAAAAAAATTAGAAGAACCAACATGGTCATGATTCAATTGCTTTGTTGGTTGTTCATCTTAAACACAAAGCCAAACCCTTCCCTATGTCGAGTTTCACCTTACTAGACTTATACTGACTTGTTTAAGAAATATGTTAACTTTTTAGAAAAACACTTTCAAATTTGGACTTTTGATGCTTATTACTCAAAATCTTCTTGAATGTTAGATTATGACCTTTTGCCTTCAAAATCAATAACTTAAACCCAACACATAATATTGTATGCTATGAGTTTTCCACTAGAAGAAAAAAAGGGAGCGAATGAGACATCTTTCTTCCAGTTAAATAGAAGCCTAGCCAACAATGAGAAAGAAAAAAAGAAAAAAACAATCACCAACCAAAATTGCCCCCACATGAGTTCTGAAAGACCAACAACTGATCTGTATCTTCTAGGTCATTAATATTAACTAATGCGGGATAAGGAAATTTGCAGAGGCTTACTAGTTTTTGTTGTATTATTTATGGGCTTTAGATCCTTTGACTTTGACGTCTTCAACTTTAGCCACTCTAGCTCATGAAAAAAAGATGTACTTTATTTAATTATTATATTTAAAGTTTAAGCTCCAAAATATAAAATTGACCATATGGTCTATTGCAGTGTTATGACAAAGATGTTTTATAAGCACTAGTTTGTAGTTCTGGGCCTGCAGATAGCTTGAGAAATTTGGTATATGATGCAAGAAGCTTTAGTCTTTTTCTTTCTTCTTTGTTCTTCATCATGATTATTGATTTTTTTTATTTTTATTTTCTTTTGTTGCTTATTGAGAAGTTGCTAAAATTATGTGCAACAACTGGAGGTGGGTGGCATATGAGGATGTATGTCATCTTTTCACACTTTTATTCGCACACCTATGGTGTGTGTGTATGTATATAAAAATACATCTCACTCTTTTATACACACATAACAATACATCTCACCCATGATGTGATGACCCATGTTTTTGATAGAAAAACTAATAAGTTCGATACATGTATTTTCTGAAATTTTTAATGAAAATACGTGAATTTTTTAATTTTTCTTATTTTTAATAATTTATTGAAGAAAATTAGAATAATAGGGAAAAATACAATTTGAGGAGAGAATACATGAAATTATAAGGAAAGTATAATTTTCGGAGAGAATATGACTTTTTGAAATGATTAATGATTTTTGGGAGTAATTATTAGTTTAATTAATGGATTTTTAGGGAGAAAAATACAAATTTTGGGTAGAATATTGAATTTTTGGAAATAAATGTGTGAATATTGAAAATTGTGTATAATTAGAGATTTTGAAGAGATTGATGAATCAAATAATTATAATAATAATGACAGGAAAAATGAAAATTGAGTATATACATGTATATTCAAAAAGAGGAAAAAATGGAAAAAAAAAAAGAACGAATTTCAGCCGCATGGGCCGAAAATTAGCTTGGGCTCATAGGCATGAGCCGATCGGGCCGTTAGGATGGGCCCATGGCCCGTCCTAGGCCACTAGGGGTGGGGGCCATTGGCCCACTAGAATTTAGCCCAAGCGCGTGGGTCGGCCTGCTTGCCTGGGCGGCCCACGCGCCCCTCTTTCTTTCCCCCCCCTTTTTCTTCTTCATTTTTCCTCCATTTTTCAGTGAATTTTAGTAGGAAAACCATGTCTGTCCATGGTTTTGAGCCACTATTTTGCCCATCCATTCAAACTCCTGAGTAAGCTAATACATAGTGACAACAAGACACCTTGCATGAAAGTTCACGGGCCACATGGATGGTCATGTGGCAGTCCCATTTGCCATGCAAGGCCACCTCAAAATGCAACAAAACCTCCACCTTTGAGCAAAATTTTCATTTTTTAGTTTCTGCAATCTATCTTCCATAGTTCATTTCTCCTTCATTTGTAGTCCGTTTGCAATGATCTAGGGCTCATTAAAAAGCCCTTACTACCCTCTACAACATTGCATAGGCCGTTGGTCCAAACCCCCATCCGTTTGAGACAAAAACAACCAAGAAAGGGGGTTGTTCAACATTGTTGGAAACCCAGAAACTGAAAAACCTTGAGTTGATCCAATCTTTGAGGTGCTGGTTCGTAAACCATTGCATATTAGATCTTGAGGTAAAATGATTCTTTTGAATCTTTGTTACATGTACTACAATTTCTGATTGATAGGGAATGGAAACTGAAATGATAAACATGTTTTAGAAAGTACTAAAGTTGCCCTGTTGATTAACAGTTACAATAGTTTTTAGCAGGAAAGTGTTCTTGGAGTAGATTTGAGACCCCATTGCAGTGGCTGAGAATGCAAAAGTTGGACTAATTCGAACCTCACACTTGGGGCTATGAAAGGGTATAAATTTCAAAACATAAACCTCTATGATTTTGATTTCCCATGCTTGCAAATATATCCTATTAGTTAGACGTTCTGGGACTTAGAAAAATTTCTGAACGTCCTTATCCATGCTATGTTTTAGAAGTTGTATTTGAGAGTGATTATGACTATAATTGCTTGTTGTTCTGAATAGAACTTAATTAATTAGAGCTCTAGGATCTAAACCCTTATAAAAATAGTAAGAAATAGCTTCGGATTAATGTTGAAATAGAAATAGATAAGCACTTGAAAAATCAGAGGAAATTTGAAGTTTTGAACAATCTATTACATGATAGAAAAGTAGGAGACTAGTTGACTGACCTAACGTAGGTATTTTGAGCTAATGTCAAGATTATGTAACCAAATTTTGCCCCAATTTGAATTGTAACACCCTGGAGTTTTTAAACGCACACAACTCAAAAATGAATTTTTAAAAATTAAGAAATAAATGTAAAAATGTGTGAAAACATGTTTTAAATGACTATTATATGATATAGTATGGAAA
>JAJIYU010002923.1:0-28363 GCA_030144865.1 Tinospora cordifolia | reverse complement strand
AGAGAGAGAGAGAGAGAGAGAACAAATAAAAAAGAACAGAAAAGAAAAGAATAATCAATTAAAACACATACAAAAACCACACCAAGTCAAATGCCAATTGTTAGAAGAATTGAAAGTAGATTAAATGTCCAAAAGGAAAAAGAAAAAATTATGCCACATTCCAAAAGCGAATCTAAATGTACATTACAGGGCAGGTAAGAGGCACAAAAAACCATTCCATAAATTATTCTTGCCAAGATTTACCAGTTCATATAAACAGATATTCAGGTCCTCAAATGAATATTTGCAAATAATTCCTAAGAAGTTGTTTTTCTCTAGTGTTGAGTGTTGACATTCATTATCAGCCTAATTAAATAAGTGTGCTGCTAAACTTAAAAAGCAATGCCTGGACTCCTCAAAAAGTTAAAATATTGCTAAAAAGCTCAATTTTTTTCGATGATACAAGAAAACAAACAGATCCTCAATCAATATCATTAAAACTATAAAAATAAGTTAAAACTCAACTAGTCTACCTTTAGTTCAGGAAAACAGGGTTACTTTAGAAAATTCATGAAATATAAGGCGTGTCACAAAGCCCAAATTCTAAGATGATACAGACAACAATCAATTGATCAACTGGTACCATCAACCTAATAAAAACTCCATCAAAATTCAACAGTGCAAAGTTTTTTACACAAAGATAGGGTTAGTTAGCAAACTAACCCAATCAAAATGGTGTCCCCATGCTATGTCCAAAATTATGAGTTGAAAAGAATAGAATATTGGATCAGGGTAATACACTTGATTGGATTAGCAACTAATCCAAACATGTATACGAGTAACTCATCATGTCTCCATGCAATGTAAAAAATTATGAGTTTTTAAATATTAAAATTGGGTCATAGTACAATTTGGCACAGGGCTTTTCATCTTCTTGTAATGTGAGTGGCTCACACTAAGTGGGCCAAAGAATATGGAATAGGGGAATGGATATCCAGTTGGAAAAGCATTCTCCAAATTTTGTAATGTAGGGGGAACTTCTTGTCCCCAAATCTCTCTTTTAATATAAATATATTCTAGTTTCCTTTGTTGAAAAAGCAAAAAATAAAAATAAAAATTAGGTCAGGGTGGGATACTTTTATGTGGCTCTTCATTTCCCCATGCAACATAAAACATTATGAGTTTTAAAAAATCAAAATAGGATCAGGCTGGCACACATTTTTATATTTCTCTTCACATATTGCCCAAGATACGAGAGAGGCCTTCAATTATTATGAATTGAAATTGGGCCACAAATGCGCATACATACATCTCTAAAGGTCAAAAAACATGAATGTGTAGAAATGCGTGTGTAAATGAGTGAATGTGATGGAAGTGACATCGGCAAACACCTTCATCTTCAGGACAAAGCCTTTCATTTGTAGTTTCGACAGTTAAAAAAGCTACCTGGCGAGCTTCAAGATTAGAGACTGCCATAGCTCCAACATATGGGAGACTTTCAATTACAGCATCTGCCAAATCTGAAATGAATGCAGGTTCACATCCCAGGGCAGGAACTCGGCCCCACTCCTTTATGCCAGATTTTAGAGCTAACTCTTTGTACTCAACATCAATTTCTTCAAGAGTTTCAATATGCTCACTAACAAAGCTGCAAATTACAAATGGAAGACATGATTGTCCAGGCTAAACTACATGACAGATACAAATTGATCTGTATACTCCCCCAATCCATTCTGGAACTACATTAAAGAACCAGAAAAAGAAAAGGAAGTTGCCGCAATGGGCAATCTCCCCGCACTGTTGTGCCTTGTGCCAGAATTATGGATATTCACTAGAACATATTTTCTTCGGCTGAAGATTTACTAGAAGAATGTGGGATAATTGGTATAGATTCTCTGCCCACAGATTCATGCCACCACAAAATGTCTACGAGGTCTTATCCCTGTCCCATATGCAGTCACTATCTGTGGAAAAAAGGGAACCATACAGGTTTGCTTTCTTTGCTGCATTTTGGTCCATATGACTGGAATGAAATAGTACAATCTTTCGTGAATACAGCAAAATATGAGATAAACTGTTGGGAAGATATCAAGCTCTCTTAGCAAGCTCCTGAATAATTGCCTATTCCATAGGCTGCAGATTCTAAATTTCTAAATGGATGTCAGGGAGGGTAAATTGTTTGCATAAGGGGAACAGGATGCAGATTGAGGAATAAATGGAGTGTACTTTGGTATCACTGCTGGTGATAGATGTAACAAGCTTTTACCATCAATAAATAAATGTTTCATTTCTTCTCAAAAAATAAAGGGATTTATTCCAAAAAAAAAGTCCATGTTACAGAATTAGATACCTAATAGGAACAGCAAGAAGGCTTTGCACTCCCTTATTTCCCAGTTCAATAATTGTATCATCAGTGTAAGGTTTCAGCCATTCCACAGGCCCCACTCTGCTCTGTAGACATGTAATTTCACAAGTTACACACTTATGATTAAATACAGAGAACAATGTCCGATAGTAAAGATCACAAGATTGAAAAAAATTGAGACTGTTCTTTACTATATGGGGCATTAAATGTCAGACATAGACAATATATTATACTTCTTTTGCACGAAAATCTTTCTCAGAACAATGGACCTTTGTGTGCTTTTCTTGGCCCAAATAGGGGCATATAATAATAGATGTCAGAAAAAAAATAAATTATTAAATTGACAAATCCATGTAAAACTAATCTCAGATGCTTACGATTGAAGGCAGAAATCGCACCATTTAAAGATCAGATGTAAAAATATCCTTTAGATAAGTGTTTGATGCCTGTAGCTCACAAAAAACTATGATAATACAGGATATTATAGCGCCTCCAATCTGTGTTGTCTGACAAGTGTAGCACCAATAAGAAGGAAAAACCACAAAAGAGCAATATGGAGCACATACAATGTAACAGCAGTGGATGGAGCTTCGTAAGAATAAGATACGAAATCAAACACTTTCAACTAAGAAAAGGCTAAGATAGGATTGAATGGCTTAAAGGTGATGCATGTTGCAGATAATGACTACTCAAGTTAGAATTTTTTTTTTCCCTTCTAAGAATAAGACCCCGAAAGTAGTGGTTAGAGTAGATACCTGATATGCAAGGGTATAAGCATTAGTTTTTCTCCTCTTCTCCAGTTCTTCCATTATCAAATCTACACACTCTTCCATTTCTGCTTTATATGGATCACCGGCTTCTTCCACATATGCAAGCGGCACCCCATGAGCACTAAAAAATATCATCACCTACCATCCCCACTTCTAAAGATAAGCTTACAAAATAAAAATATGAACAAAAATTAAAGATTTTTGAGTTCTTGTAACAGATGCCTTAAGGAATGGATAATAACTGCTAATTGCACTAATGCTCAATTGTAGCTCACATGACAAACAAATTACGAAAATTTGCACAAAAGGGTCATTTAAGTGAACTATGATAATGTTTGACCTCCTCAGGGCGTTCAAATTTTTCTAGCTCTTTCTCAATTAAGTCCGCCATAGATTTAATGTATCCTTCACGTTGGTACCATGAGGGTATAACAGTGTGTTGCATGTTAACCAAATATTCATCCTCCCTGTAGATAATAACAAAATATTTTAATACAACTTTGAACCAAAATTTTCTTGGAATGATGAAAATGTGCAGCAGTGTGGTTTTGTTTACCGGAATATACTTTCCAACAAACGAAGACTTGAACCACTAGTAGATATTGAGAATTGTGGATAAAGTGGAAGCACAACAAGTTTTGTAATCCCATCCCTTTTAATCTGCAACATAGAAACAGAAAAGGACTGAAATACAAATACAGTCCAGTAAGCATACCAAGTTTTATGATCACTTGATTGTCATTTGTTGCACAGTTGCACTGAAGGACTAACAATCTTCAATTTAAATGCCAAAATCCCAACTTCTCCAAGTCAAAATTAAAACTCCAAAGTATTTACAAGAGATTATTAGGAACAATAATAGCACAACTATTTAGTGTCCTCTGAGGTAAATTTGATATATACAAAAGTAAAAAAAAGAAATCCAAATCAAGAAACAGAAACATTTCTAGAAAATGTGCATGTACCATACTCTGATAGCCACCATTACTGCTAAAATAAACTTTGTTGAGAGGATAACTTGTTTAAAGGAAAAAAAAAAAATCTTCAATCTCAACCATTATAATAGATTTATTTGCAGATTTCTACAAGAAGTTTTAGTTTCTGTTACCAACTATCATTTGTAACTGTTCACAACCTAAATAAGCAAGTTCTTCTTATGTGTTGTAGATAGTAGCCAAGATGTTTAATCCAAGTTGAAACGTAAAATTGTTATCAATAAGATTTATATCAAATCTTAAATTGTAAGATCTTTTCAATTTTTCAAATAATATATATCAACAAATCTGATATTCAGACATACTTTTTTTGAAAGCATATACATATTTAATGATTCAAATTATTTTAAAAGTATACATATATATATATATATATATGTGTGTGTGTGTGTGTGTGTGTGTGTGTGTGTGCTGTCTTTCTTGTCCAAAAAATTAGTATATTATTTCAAAACTATTTAATGATTCTAAGTTATTTTAAAACTGTCTTATATACATAAATATATTATCTTTTTTATCTTCCTAGGACCTTAAATGTTTATAAAATATTTGTGTACATTTCTAGCAGAACAACGAACTTCACAAAAACCCAAAAAACCAAATTCCAAAATAAAAAAGGGGATGAATATCGTTTTCTTCATGTAATCTTCATGCAACCAGCGGCCAGCAGCACCGGCAATGCATCATCTTTGCACAGCAACAGCAGCAGCATAGAATCATGTTCATGCAGCAGCAGCAGCAGCAGCCTGTCATCGTTTTCACGCTGAATTTTCTTCAGAGCACCAGCAACTCAAGTCATGCAACTCGTGAAAAGTTGCACAACTTTAATTTGAGTTGTGCAATTTTTCACTAGTTGCAATTTTTTGCAACTGTTGAATCACAGCGTGTGTTTCAAATTGAATCATGCGATTCACTTACTAAATCGTACAATTTTGATTTCTATTGATAGTGCAGTACCTACTTCAAAAATCAAATTGTGCAACAGTCTTGACAAGGATAGTTGAATAAAAATTGAGGAAGATAAGATGACCTTTAAGTTTGTATTGCTGCTACTATTTGTGCAGGAGTTTTGCAACATTTCTCCTATATTCTAACAATTGTAGAACTTCAAATATATGACTGTAGAAGACTTCTGCATATATTTTCAAATATTCCATAAATCTGCTCTCAACCGCACGCCTAGTCTGTCTATTAATCATGTTTAGTCAATATAGAGGACTATATTAATTACTAATGCCTCCTCGATATCTAAAGGTGCACACCCACTGTCAGCTTTTCTCAATAACAAACATATTCAACATTGTAACCTTAGTTAACCAATATGGAGGACCTTACTGCTTGTTACTGCAAGGCTATCCTAATATAGTATGCGCTACTTTGCTGATTTTATTAAACTTTCATGTTTTCATAAAGTGCCTCCACTTTGTTATGACAAATTTGACCTTATTTGGGTTACAAGGAATACATGCAATCACCCCAATATAAAAACCAATCCTGCATTGACAGACTTTTTATAATACCAGCTGCATAAATCCATGAGTTCACTGATAACCTAATGTTATCCCATAGCTCACCCACATGCTGCACAGAATCTAGGAACATTCTCTGATTCCTTTCTAACCACAAATTCCACAAGGAGGCCAGGATGGCCGCATACTTAACTTCTTTCACCAGGCCACCTATAATCAACCTTTAAGGCCAATGCAGGCATTTCTCAATTATTGTTGGGCTGTATACTTTTCCCCAGAGAATTGAGGCCACATTCCCCAAATTTTTTCTGCCCCAATGGCACCCTATAAATAGGTGTTCTATGCTTTCTCATTCACATAACACATAACACACAGTAAGGGGACATTCCCAAATCTGTTCTACCCAATGGCACACTATAAATAGGTGTACTATACTTTTCTCATTCCTATAACACAGGACACAGCAGTAAGGGGACAAGGTATAAGTTGGAAGCCTGTGTTGCACATTATCCATTGTATTGATTCTCCTATGAGATAGTAGCCACCCGAAGATCTTCACCTTTGATGGGATATCCACATTCCAAACATTTGCTGAGGATTGGCTCCAAACACTTTGATTGAAGCTAAAGGTATCTGATAATAAAGCCTTACAAAGTGACTTGCATGAGAACTGCCCAATAGGCTCCAACATCCATCTGAATGTGTCTAACCTATTGGAGAGGTGTTCCTGTTTTGAGTATCTTCAAAATGGAGACAGCTTCGTTTTGCCCCCTCCCTGTTAACCCTCTAGGAAAACATAGATTCCAAGACACCATTGGATCTGTTGTTGCAGTGAACTTTGATATTGGTTCATTATGCAGAGAGGACAATGCTGAATATGTGTGTTCCAACATTCTATTTCCAATCCACCTGTCCTCCAAATCGAAAGGAGTTTCCATTGCCTGGAACCTAATGAATGTGGAGAATAATCTCTTCTGCTAGCGAGAAAATGAATTTCTAAGGCCCTTTAAGAGTGAATCTCCCACATTCGATTGATAATCTGTCCCCTTGGCCTTGGATATGTCCATGTCTACCATCAATTATTCTGGCCCACAACTCTTTCCTACACTGAAAAAACCCCCAAATCCATCTCCCACATAGAGCTTTGCTCTTAAGGCTTAAGTTCTCCACACCCATCCCTCACAACTCTTTTGGCATCTGCATTGTTTTCTAGTTCACAAGGCACTTCAGGAACAACTTTCCGCTATCTGTTCCTCATAGAAAGAATTCATCAAGGTCTGCGCAACTATTTTGCCATCATGGTTGGGATTTTGAAAATAGACAGGAAACGTGTTGGAATTGCTTCCAAAATAGCCTTTATTAACGCAAGGCAACCTCCCTTTGATAAAATTGTGTATTTCCAACTCTCCAATCTTGATGAAAATTTTGCAATGATGGGGTCCCAAAACAATTTCGACCTTGGATTACCTTCGAACAGCATGCCAGATATTTCATTAGACACATACCACACTACAACTTGTAAAATTGGCTAGAGAGATCACTTCTTCCTCTTCCATATTGATCCCCACTATGACATTTCGCTAAGTGTACTCTGCGTCCAAAGCATTCCCCAAAGAATTGTAACAGCCTTAGATTATTTTTCACATTCTCTCTTTCCCCATCCAGCAAAAAGATCGTGTCATCGGCGTACTATAGTAAAGGCACATCCTCCAGCATCCCACAACTTCTTGCTCTCCCCACCATCCTAACCAACACATCCCCTACTATTTTGAAGAGGAAGGGTGATAACCGATCCCCCTATCTGATGCCTCGGCTAGCTAAGAACATATACCTAGGTCTGCCATTAATTACTACCAAGTGTGTCAATGAACTTATGCGCCCCATCATCCATTTTACCCATCTAGCCCCAAAACCTTTCTTCTCCAACACCATCTTGATGAAACCCCAATCAATTGCATTTAGCAAAATCAATTTTGAATACCCTTGATTTTTCTCTCACTTGATAGTCCTCTAGTGCCCCATCATCCATTTTACCCATCTAGCCCCAAAACCTTTCTTCTCCAACACAACCTTGATGAAACCCCAATCAATTGCATCCTATGCCTTAGCAAAATCTACTTTGAATACCACCCTTGAGTTTCCTCTCAGTCGATAGTCCTCTACTGCCTAATTAACCACCAACACTACAACCAAAATTTGTCTTCCCTGCATGAGGGTTGATTGGTCTACATCAATCATCATGTGCAGGACTTTCCTCAATCTCATAGCAACAGTCTTTGAAATTATCTTACACAAACTTGTTACTAGGCTAATTGGCCTATAATCCTTCAAACACTGGTTATCCCCTTTCTGTGGAATAGGCATATGTATGTCTCATTTGGCTTGGTCATTGACTACTGGGCTATTGTAGAATCTTGCACACCATGGCATCTTCTTCCACCTGATCTCACATGAAAGAAGGCCATTGTAAACCAATTTGAACCAAGGGTTTTTTGCCCCATCACATCTAAAAAACACTTCTCAAACCTCTTCCTCTTTGAATGGGCCTCTAAAGATTCTAGGTCCTCTGACGATATAAGCCTCCAATCAATGCCTTCTAGCTCTCAATAATGTTCTTTATCTAAGAAGAACACCTTCTTGAATTAATTCATTATTGTTTCAACCACCATGTTTTCCCATGGATCAATTCCCCGATACTCTACTTCAATAGATGTTATCCAACCATTGGTACATCTTGCATTGAGTAATTTATGGAAAAAAAAACTAGAAGTAGCAGTGTCCCCCTCTTTCAGCCATCTAATATTTGCTCTTTAAATTGCGCCATTGTTTCTTCCTTTAGGCACAAGTCTTCCATCTCCACTTTATATAATTTCCTAAAGGTGGCCAATTCCTCTGACTAATTTCCATTTTCCTCCTCATTGTCCAATGTGCTTCGAAGCTATTTTCAATCTCCTTTTTTCTCACACCTATTACCCCGAAGTTGCTCCTAGCCCATTGTCTTATCTTGGACTTATCTCTTTTAGTTTCAACATGAATTTGAGGTCTTCATGATCATATACCTGCACCTCTCTCCACCATTTTCCAAAGATCCTCTCGAATTCTCTGTAAGAGGGTTGTTCGTTTTCCTCCATGAATCTAGCTGTGTTGAAATCTCCTAGCACGCACCACCTAGCTTTGCAAATGCTAGATAGCCCCGCTAGCTTGTCCTAAAACATATCTCTTTCTTCTGGTGTTGGGGGTTCGTAGGCCCTTGTTACCCACCATTCTTTACCCACACTATCCTTCATCTGCACTGTTATTAAGAACTCCCCTTTGACGATAGTTATGGACTCCATCATTCTCATGTCCCAGGCTACCATTATGCTGCCTGTAGCTCATGTTGAAAGTAGAAAGATACAACTTTGGTGTCTACCTCCCCAAAGTTGTCCAACCAAACGACAATTTATGTGAAACTTTCCTACAAGATCACTACTTCCATACATTCCATGATGGAATCTTCATTCCATGATAGAATCTTCATACATTCCATGATAGAATCTTCATTTGTAACCCTTTCGATTTCCCCTCTTTGTACCATTATTGAAAACTCCCCCTCCGGGCCTGCTCCTTGGAACCCACTGATGCATTTTAGGATCTGCTCCCTTTGTATCTTGCATACTCTTATCTTCATCCTCCACATGTATTCTGTAATCGTTTCCTACGATAATGGGTTCTCCACACTTTGCCCCTTCTCTCTCTATGATTTTCCTTTAGTCTTCATATCAGACTCCTCTTCTTCTAGATCGTCCCCATCTCAATCCTATCAAAGCGAGAATTGCATTGCTAATGATATGTATGGAGGTGAAACATTTGCTTCCAGTGCTAGTTGTGTGCTAACTGAGCACAATACCATCAATATGTTTGTCCCCAACAATAGTGCTTTATCCATACCTAACTTTCCACTTGCTCTATTCCCTTCATCGTGCTTTTTTTTTTTTTTGGAAATTATATTATGGAGTCTTGCAACTCTAATTATCTTCACTCTTCAAAGTTTTCGATGTGCTTATGGAATCACCCTCATCCAATGAACTCCCATACTGTTCTTCTCCTGCTTATAAGCTTCCTCTCCAATCATGATTTGCACCTACAAATCCTATCAAGGCATCTGCTATCTGCGTTGCACTCACCTCCATTTCTTCACATTATCTTCTCTTGATTTTGTTCTTGCTCTTCTCATACCCTTTGTGGAGAATGGTTTCTTTGTAATCCTCCTTCAATTTGCTCCCCTATCCGAGATTGGGAATTTGGGATGATGTTCATCACACTTTTCTGAGCCCTTTTGCGTTTTTCTTCTTTAGATCATCCTTCGTGCTAGAGATGTTACCCTTATCCCTTAGCACGTGCTTATCATCCTTTTCATTTTCATTTCCTTGATCACATGTCTTAACATGAGCCATCTCCTCACCGAGGCTCCAAATTTCATCTACTGTCAAACCCATGAACTCCTCTTCTATCTCTACATTCCCACCTTCCTTTTCTTTTCCCCCACATCCCCTTTCTTGTCCCATCACGTAGCCTATGCTTTTTTGCCCCTAGGCGCACACCTGTTCTACTGTGCCAACTGTTTTAGGCATGTTTTCACATGTGTTGCATGTGTGCCATCCTTATTGAGTGTGGACCCCCTCATTCCCATACCACTTTCATGCTCCTATTCAACCCAAAGAAGGATACTCAAGTCGTTGAGAGAAGGTATATCTTTAGTCTCAAGTCTCCTGAGATGACCAGCTTGGGTTTAAAGATTTTCCACCATTGTCAATTGCTAATGACCAGGGAAAAAAATAACATTTATTTATTTATTTATTACGAATGGCATCTAGACTTCACCCAACTAATTCATGGGGCATGTACTTGCTCAAGTTGGAGACATCCCAATCACCATCCAAATCCTCCCAGTATGATGGGCTAGGGTGGACTCAACCGGAGGATGTCAAGGTCTATGGCAAGTGTAAGAACCATTTTCAATATGATCATTACTATCTATGTAGCATTGCATGGACACATGGAGTGCTACACCTTCATACTAGATAAAAGAAACCATTACAAAGAAAAAAAGGAGGAATGTTTTTTGGCACTAAAGAAACTAACCAACACTTCACTGTTGATGTTCCACATAAACAAAAGAGAGGTCCATGGTCAGTTCCTTTATATTATTGAAGAACATATCCTAATTTCAGAAACTTGCTATTAACTTAGAAATTTGCCATCATCGGTCAGTGCTTTTGCGACTAAGCGACATTAGGCAGCATCCATAGATGCAGCGTGATCCAAACCCAATGTTATGTAAGAACAAAAGAATTTGCAGAATATTCATCATGACAACATAATGGTATCACCCAGGCAACCCAAAAAAAAACCAAAAAACAAAAAAAAAACAAAAAAACAAACAAAAAATCAAATAAATATAGCTCTAATTCACTGTCACCAAGAGAACTAACAACCAATCACAGTAAATAACACATTAGCAAATAAAATTTGCACCAAATTCTTACCTGCTCAATAGCCTCTTCAGTGAAAGGATGCCAGTATCGCATTCCAACATAAACCTTCGCAGGCACATTCTTAGACCAAAGAGCCTTTCTCAGTTCTTCAGCCTGTAGGGGAATAAAAGAGCCAATACATAACACCAAACAAGCATGAGGTTTTCTTTTTCTTTTTTAATTTTTTTTTAATACTGTCTTTATCATCATCCAAGGATATGTGACAGGTTCTTTCTGTTGATTGTATTTCAAGAAATTAAGGATAGTTGAAAATTTGAAGACACTTTTAGGGCCTCATTACTGGTTGATAATTTAAAATATTACATAAAGTAGAAAATGATCCTTCAATGCTTTCCTGATAGCAGTAGCCAGTAAGTATCAATCAACATAACTTTGTCAAATCAAATGAATAAACGCAACGGTGAGAACTGAGAAGACTGAATAGTTTAATGGATGAAAATATACTGAGCACCACTATGGCAAAATGTGTTAATAAGCAATTAAGCATTCCAAATTATTAGATCAGAAGCATAACCCCAAGGTGAGAAGACCAAATACTTACTTCTAGAACAAAAATTAACCATGCTACATCAATATGCAATTGGGCATACATAAAGAAAAGGAAGGAACCATTGAATATCAAAAATGTCTCAAAAAAAAGAGTCAGCTGGAATTTCATAATGTTAGTCCAAAAGATAAGTGTTGATGCAATCCAACTGTACAAAAAGCTAATAGCCCAAGTACATGCCAACCTGGAAAAAGACTTTTGCATAAATCACAGATGCTGTAATTTTCAAAAATAGTTTTACCTCCATGTGCAGGAGATCAACAATAATTTATTAAAGAAAAAATTTAAAAACCTTACAGTTAAAAATGTGCCCTAGAAAAACAGATGGGAAGAAACATTCACAAATGTTAGGAACCTAAAAAGACAGTTCAAGCCTAAAGCGTTCCTTACTGAACATGGGAAGTAAAATGGAGTGATACTGGAATATCATCATATGTGAAAGGAACAGATTTCCATAGAAGTTAAAGAGAAGGGAAGAGAGATAAGTAAACAAACGACGCTAAGGGTTCATCACTCACTGTGCAAAAGACACACACTCACTCAAACACACAGAGCAAGAGGAGTTCATTCACTGCTCCTGTATGATCCAACACTCTTGAGGTTTTCCCCCAAGTTTTCAGCCGTGAACCCCCAAAATGCGCACACACATAAATGCATACACATATATCATTATGCAGTTGCAACCACTGTGTTGGAATGGCATGATAATAGAAGAAGAATCCTAAAAAACCATATATAAGCACCTTTCCACTGCAAGACATCACGAAGAAAATCCAATCTCAACCTAGTCAAATATAAATTAAGCTGATGCTGCTCAAAATAGTCCATGTTTTGTTCCATAAGCTTCCTCAAATAGAACTCTGACCATGCATCCATTAAAGAACCATAAATACTCACAGTTTTGCACTATTCGGAAATTATTAGGTGAGTCATTGCAAAGTGTGAATTTACCTACCAAGAGGGTATTCCATTTTTTGAGGATATCTAGGATGTCATCATTGCACCAAGGTAGGCATTAGATATGTGAATTCCAAAAGAACCAATAACATGTGTTTCATCAAGTTTGGTTATACTATAAGAACAATAAACTTTTTCATTCTTCTTTTCAGATTAAAAAGAATTCCAAAAACCATTCATGTTTTTCTAAAACATAAACTATTAAAACTTCTAAGTTTTTCAAGATGCACTCTAAATAAAATAAATACGAGCAAGTATAATGAACTAATGTTTCTAATCAAAAGATGATCTGATTGAATTTTATTTTTTCCGCAGGGATGAGATTATCAAAATGGTTCCCCTTAATCAGGAAAATTATAATTAATCTCAGCAGCAACAAAAAGATATTGCAAAGTGAATTAAAATAAGTCATGCCTGATCATCAGTTATTTGACGAAGAGGTGAACCACCACCAATGGACGCATAGCCTTCTTTACTCCTGGGTGCTCTGAGAATAGATATGAATTGTGCCAATGGTTTTTGAAGAAAACGAAATAATCTCGGCAACCGAATAATATCCTGCAGTTTTTATAAAGTCAGCTTGACAAAAATCTATACATGTCACTAAAAATCATTTTTAAGGAAAACTTGCAGCTTATGATTGATATAGCTTGAAAAAAATTAATGCATGTTGTACAACATGCATAACAAACTGCAAGTTCATCTAAAAATGCCAGTCACCTATAGTTATGTTTTAACTTCATGAGGAAGATTCCACATTGTCCATAAGTTAAAACTTATAATAGCATCAAACAAAATTAATTTGTTAGTAAATAAACAACAAGCTGTTTGCCCGTAGGACATAATTTTTGAGAGTAGCGTTAGAGATGAATTACATATGGTGGGTTGGAAATAAAAAAAAAAGGACTTTAAAAAAAATTGAAAAAAGCAGAACTTATGATAATATAATTTTAAAAATCAGCATATGTTGTCCATTCTAAAACACATGCAATGCAAGAAAAAGAAGCTGAAGAAAAATCAATCAATATTTGGCACAATTTTCAAGTAGTACAAATTCGGCTTACTTAGCAGAAATATGGTTAATTCTCATCTTACAGTCCAATATTTGGCGCAATTTTCATTTCCATCTGCACAATTTGAATAACTTTAAAGGAAAATGTAAGAATTGTCATTTAAATGAGTTTAAATTGGCAATCCTAACACAAACAGTCCACATTATTGAATAGTAGGCCTAAAACTAAAACTTCCATATGCCAAGCGAAGTTGTACCAAAGCTTATCATATTAAAAGGTTGTCTCGCAGGTCATTTGGGTACTCGGCTATTCAATTAACCATACTTGGTTCCTCTACTCCACTCTATCAAGGATCAAAAAATAAATAAATAAATAAGCAAAACCAAAAAGAAGGTGAAGATACGGTATATGGGTTTTTTTTTTTTTTTAAATCAATTAGTATGTAGTACCTACTGATGTTTGAAGCGAGATTGTCGAAGTAGGGAGCGGTAAAAGCACACCAAATAGATATTATGACGAAAACTTCCAGATTGACTACCCAAATAGTAAAATGGTCTTTCCATTTCAACTAGATGAAAATTGATTATTTCAACATGTGACACTTATCTAGTTTTATCCAAAGTTTTTTTTTTTTTTGAATATATCAAAATAAATGGAAAAATGATAAATAAATTAAATACAATGTAACACTTCATGCATAGTTTATACCAAATTGACTGTTTTTATTTACTTACTACAAACATTATTGGCATTGATCCTCACCCATTGGATACCTCTAAATGTAGGAAGTAGTGTGGAAATTATCAAATCAAAGCAAGTACTCTGCCTTAACAATAGAAGTAAAACGTCCAAGATAACGACCACAAGTAATTTCATGAGCAACAAACTACAAGTATAAGTCATCTAGAATTAGAATACAAATAAAATGTTTAAACAATAATTAACAACCAACTTTACTTTATGGAAAGAAAATACAGATCCAGCAAATTTACAACTAGGCTGACAAAAGAAAAAAAAAAACTCAATGCCGTTGTTACACTTTTATCAACTTAGAAAAAGTTTAAGTCGTTGCAGAATCAATGTACCAAAAATTTTTAAAATTGAGTGTCATATGAAAGGAAGTTACAGAAACAGGAAATTTACCAACTAGGCTCACAAAAAAAAAAAAAAAAAAAAAAAAAAAAAAAAAAAAAAAAAAAAAAAAATTTTTCCCTTTATTTTACTTAAAAATTTTAAAAAAAAAAAAAAAAAAAAAATTTTAAAAATAAAATATAAAAAAAAAGAAAACAAAAAAAAAAAAAAAAAAACCAACAAGGCAAAAAAAAAAAAAAAAAAAAAAAAAAAAAAAAAAAAAAGCAATACAATTGTTTCACTTTAATTGACTTGAAAATTTTCAAGTCATAACAGAATCAATGTAGTATTTTTGAAAACTGTGTCATATGGGAAAACTTGTACAGTTAAAAATGTGACTTAGCACACTATAAGTTACATAGAGTAGGAATTGCTGGTCAAGCTGAAGTTATTTTAGTGAGCTTGCAAAGAGGATTTGCTATAAACCAATATGTGACCAAGCTCTAGATGGATTAATTGCTCATTTTTAAAGAGTTCGTTTTTTGGGGGGAAAAAAAACGTATTCTACCAGCAGCAGGAAAAAATAAAAAAAAATGCAGAAATCATCGAATCAAAAAGATAAACAAAAAAGGAAAATGTAGAGATCTTCAAAACCAAATGATAAGTAGGATGAAGGCAAGCTATGAACAATAAAACCTTGGTCTACTACAGTGAGGATAAACTTGTAAAGACCGTTTGATATGAAATACTTAAGAAACCATTTCCATATAAATGGTCCAATGTACACAATGATGAATAAAAAGATGGAAAAACCATATAAGGTATGGTGGACAGCAGTGGATGGTAGACAGTACTTCCAAAGCATGATGTAGTAAAATGTATCAATCAGACCAATTAGGCAGTTTATAGGATTGCCATCAAAATGACTTTTTTTTTTTTTTGAAAAGAAACTAGAATATGTATATATTACTAATAAAAAAGTACATTCCAGATGAGATATCTGGACATAAAAGCTTACAAAAAGTCACATGAAGTTAATTATATCACCCCCATTACAAAGCCACTCCCCGAATTTGTACCCTATGCCTAATTTAGAAACAGAAATCCAAGTAGCAAATAACAAATTAGATCTTTCTCATATGATCCTAATCTGCTTTTCTTTGTCTTCAAAAATCCTTACATTTCTTTCTTCCCAAATAGAGTACCATATGGCAAACAAAATTGTGTTCCAGAATTGATGGGTTTTTGAAGTAGAGAGTAGAGACTGCTTCCGGGGTTTGGAAAGGATTGGATATTTTAGTAGAATTACAAGGTTAAGATAACTAATTTGAACAACCTTTTTTTTGTCTTATAAGGTCCAAAGTTTCTTATCAAAATAAAACTCTACTCAGCTGAAGTCATTATGACCACTGTCAATTCCTAAAGGAATAAAGTAAAATATAAGTACAAGACAACAGAGGTTATAATTATGATATCTTACTTCTTCCATTATAACTATGAATTCTGAGTTTTTTTAACAAGTTTTATTTAATACCTATTTAAAGTTTGAAGTTATATATTTGTTCTTAATAATGAGAGTAATAAAGGATAAATGCCACAAGAAAAAGTTACAGATTTGACTGCCCAAATACCCAATGGCTTTTCTAGCAATTCCAAAGGTATTTTCAACAATTTGATAAGTGATTATTGTGGCATGTTTAGTATTTTCCAAAGTTTCTATAGTTTTTGGCAATACAACAGTAATAACGGATAATAATGATATTGTTTATGCATATCCATACCAAACTTAACAGCTAGGAGTTTCACTTATTTTCATCATTAAAAGTAAAGATTCTCACTTAATGGATAACATTGGATCAGTTTCTTTTTTATCAAATCAAACCAAGACCCAAAAATAAATGAGGCACAAATCCAAGATGAAGACATCAATTTGACGAGCAATAATATAGTGAAGCCATCTAGTAGGGTCTTATTTAATTAAGTTTCTTCTCCCAAAAAAAAAAACAATATATATATATAGTGAAGCCATTCAGTCCTGCATATAAGTAAAGTTGTCTTGGTGAGACCAATTTCAATTTATTAAAGGAAGTTATATATCTAGGAAAATAAAAGAAAGTAAAAAAATAAAAAAAAAATAAAAAAACATTTGCTTTACTCTCATCAACTTAGAAAAAGTTCAAGTCATAGCTAAAATCAATGCAGTAATTTTGGAAACTTTAAATGTTATGTAAGTTTGCTATTTTTTTTAAAGAACAAATTGTCATTGTATTGATTGTATAATATATATATTTGAGGTTCACACAATGTGTGTTGAAATATGCTACTCTCTAAAGAATACAATAGTGGCCCAATTCCTAGACAACTCCAGGCCTGCAACCCAATGATAATTTGCCATTATAAGCTACCCAAAACAAAGAAAAAAGCACAAAAGCTCCATACTCGTCATGCAGTAGTGAAAGAATCTTTAAAATTCTCTTGTTATGGTTTTGCAATACAAACCAGAACAATGATAACCACACATGACTCAAAGGTGCCTCTTCATCATCCTGAGCGATAGTTCAAAGCAGGAAACATTGAATCCCACTCCAACCTACCCAGGAAATCAACTAATATGCGACCTCATTTTCTCCACACTTACACACTAAACGAACAAGCACGTGCTATGAGAGAGTTGCCACTCATTCTCTCTCCTACTTAAGAAACACCATTGCAGAGTGATTCACATGAAAGGAAACTTCTTTTACTTGCAATCACCGGTGTTTCGTTTTACAAGGGAGGTTGCCCAACCCAAAAGAATTTGATTTTATTTGGCACTGAAGCTTTCCAAAGAACTGAGTGGCAAGAATAATGGAAGTTAGGTTGTTCACTACTAATAAGTAAGGAAAAGAAAGATTTAGTAGAGAAAGTGTTGATAAGATCCCATGGCCATGCAATCCAAACTGGGACTATGAAACAGTGCAATCAAGTAATAGGTGTTGGAGTGTGGTGGGATAAAGTGGTCAAAGTAAAGGATCCAAGAGGGTGGCAAATCGCTATGGTCAAATAGGAAATCCTTAGTTGGTCGATTTTGGAAGGTGGAGTAGGTGTATAGGTTATGAATTATCATACGCCAAACATCTTCCAAAAATTTATTGAACTCACCGTTATCTATTTTGAGTCAAACAAAAGGGAAGAGGAGAAGGTATGTAGAATGATAGAAGTTCCAAAGGCGTCAAATATTCGGTCCAGATTCCTTCATTCCTACAATTTGTTGCATACCACGTCTGCTTCCATCAATCTGCACAACTCAAATACAAAGGCATCAATAACTTCAATTTTTTTAAGGGTTACAAACCTAAGCAACCCTTTCTCCCATAAAGGAAGTTTGTAGAACTGAACTCATATACAGCGAAAGCACACAACTAAACGAATTTCAAGACTCGCACGTCAAGAAAAAGTAACAAGACAACTACTTAAACAAGCCCAAAAAGGCTTTCAATCTTTGTCATTGACTAGCAAGCTTCTTGCCTTGTAGATCCAACCCCATCAAAAGTGACCTTTGCCATTGTGTAAGGCTCAGCAGAAAAACGTGAGCACACTCGCACGATACAAAGCAAACTAAGGCTAAACGCGCCTACCCTCAATCTCATGTAGTGCAGTCATGACCGGATCTAATTTATTCAAGCATTCCCCTCGTTCGAATGGTTGGTTAACCAATAGTTTATACGAAAGAATAACCCGACTGAAGGCAACGCAAACAGTGCCTGATCCACTCAAATCGACATTCTTCCAACCACAGAAAGGGATTTGTTCAGCTCTTGAAATCAGTACCAACTTCTAATTCTGACTTGTAGTGACAGGGGCCTATTGCAAAACAAATCAATCCTCCATTTGATCTCTTATCCCTCGATTCAAAGGCAACCCTTGGGCTAGTATACATTTATTCCCATGGCCTGTCAATGAGTGAAGCCAATCTTCAACTCATCTACCCCTATTGCACCTCATATCTAATGAAAATCAGCATGTATCAACTCACAAAGATCCATTACAAGGCATAGGCAGTCCAATGACAAGGGCAAAAGCCAAACGCATGAAAGAAACCTCGCACAACCTAGTGATAGAAATTCATGATAAAATGGTTGTTCATTGTGAAAAAAATACTTTGTCAAGGTTAATCACATTTCTACATATTAAAGATAATGACCAAGGCCAAGATCATAGAAGATGTGACACCATTTATATTTCATATGATGAGCTACATAATTATTATGAGGTAAATTTTATTTTAGGTTATTTAAATTTTTGTAATTGGTTTTATTATAATTACTTGCAGTCCAGTTAAGCCTAAAATAATATCCTATAAGGTAGCTAGAAATATAGGAAAATATTTTTAAGAATCATTTTTGTTAGCAAGTTCAAAAGATTCCTGTAAATTTTACAAAGTCTTTTCAAAAGATTCCTTTAAATTTTACAAAGTAAAGACTTTGTAAAGATTTTAGCAGTTTTAGATGATTCTTTAAGTTTTAGCAAGTAGAGATTTTTAGCAATTTACAGTACTTTCCTTGTTTCTATTTTAGTGTGAAAGAGAGTCTATAAATACTTCTCTACTTTATGTAATGAGACATCACATATTTAAATAAATTTTTTTTTAAATATGTGGCGATTAACTTTATAACTTTGGTTCTAATCAACAATTTTAATTAGGGTCAAGTTTCTTTACTTGTTTTAAGACAATCTTTGGGTTCTTTTCTACATTGATTTTGGGTCTTAGGTTCTTTTTGCCTAAAGTTAACATCAAATCTTTTCCACCTATGCCTATCTTCATGGGCGAGTAAGATGAACTGATCACTTCTACCTTCGATTAAAAGAATTGAATGAAAGGGGATGAGCAGGGAGTCTCGATTTGGAAGAAGCACCAATGTTCTATTTCTTGCTACCACATTTCCAATCCCTAGCCCTTCATCCTCTCTCTTCATTGTAACTTAATTCCAAATAGCAAAATGTAACACTATTCGCCATCCATCCCCTCCCATAGGAAATCCATCATTAAATTCTGAATGCGCATCACCACCCTAGATGAGGCCCCAAAAATGTGCTAGTTGGACTTGTGGGTAAGCTAAAGATTTTCATAATGAATCTGCATAGAGAATTTACTCTAAGCCCACACATGAACCTGGATGGACTAATAGCTTTACTTTAAAAAAGTTTTTTTTTTCCAAAATAAAATTTATACAACCAGCAGCAGCAGCAAATGATACAGTACCATCATATCAAACTAGATAAAACAAAAAACTTCAAAAACAAAATATAAGTAGGAGAAATGCAAGCAGTAAATATTAAAACTTAGGTATATTACACTGAGAATAAAGTTGTAAAGACAGATGAACACAAAAAACTCATAGAAACTACTTCTAAAGCATAATGAAAAATAAAATGTATCAATCAAACTAAGTCCATTATTTTTCTCACACAATTGGGAGCATATTTTCTTGTTTTTTAGCAACAGGGAAAGCACAACAAAATAAATCTGGAATCACCATATCAACATTGTTTTGCCAACATAATATAACAAGAAAAATTAGAAAACAAGATAGATGAATATAAAGACGGCACAGATAAAATTAATGTTTAAAATGAAATGGTAAAATTCTCATAATAGATCGTAACAAAATCAAGATTGAAATATATTACGAAATGAACATGGGGATATAGATTTTTTGCAGTGAAGGAGAAGATACAACAAAGATAAAGTTCAATTCATAACACTTTAATGACAACTGCGATGCTTTCCATTAAGTTTCAAATCATTGCCATGCTTTCTATTAAGTTTGCGTATCTAAATTTCTCAAAACATAGTTTTTAGCCAGTCTATCTAGTTTGACAAACCATGCTTTTAACCAAATAATCAACAACTCAACTAAGTGAAATCCAAAGCTCTTCCACGAATACCAGTAAGAGCAATTAAGAGGATCAAATCAAGAATATACCGAATGCTTGGTTGATGCAGCAACCCAGCAGAAATTGCAAATGCCACGAGAAATAAAGGTTGAAAAACAATCAACAAGAAGCGAAGAACTAATTTACCGGATCTGCAAAAAGATTAAACAAAAAAGGCTGCACGTCTTCTAGTGTTTCAGGACCTCCAAGATTCAGCAACAAAACTCCCACCTTTTCCTCACCAACAGAAAGTGTAGTAGATACATCTTGGGTTTTGGATGTCACTAGTGCCCTCCGTGACAAGGAACTCTTTTCAATTGTTCTCTTTAAAGATAAAGATGATTCTTGCAATCCAAAGGAATATGTCGCTGTGCGCCTCTTTTTGACACATGACCCAGCATAAGCCTCCAATTGGATTCCAGAATTGCAATGAAACCTTTGAATTTCGCACGTTGGCTTAGGTGATGCCCTACATAAATAGAAATCATAAACATAGGTGCCTGATGGCGATATTGACTCTTGCATCCAAAAGTTAATCATTCGTAAGCCCATGTTACTATTTTATCTTTCTAGATGCCAAAATGATTGTTAAGATGCAGAAATTAAAGGTGGTTAATGCAAGAATACTTAATGGGCGCATGTAATACCCCTTAGTATCTGAAAACATGTACCAGTCATTGATCTTTGATTCCAGGACACTGCTTTTAGTTGAAAAGCTGTTACATGGCCAAGTATAGAAAATACCTTTACCATTATTTGTAGAAGGCAAGAAATATAAACATACAATGAAAACAAGCAAATTACAAAAATGTTTCAATTTTCACAGCAGAAGAGCACTAGTATGGTAGGATGTAAATGAATGGTCCCAATTCTCATATGTTGCATAATGCTTTGTGTTACAGTTATATATTTCCTCTTTTCTTACAACATAAAAAATAAAAAAAAAAAAAAAACAATCCCCTTAGTCTCTTTATGAGCATTAGCAATAACCCATAAAAATAAATATTTATAACTAGTCCATAGGGAAATTAAGTTTAAGAATATGAAATAAACAAAAGCACTACATGTTTATACTTTAAACCAACAAATACTTCAGACCAGAGCCACTATAGTCTCTAAAATTGATGAGCAAATGATGAATCAAAAAGCTTCACGCCATGTGATTAAGTGCACTTTGAAAAAATGATAAAATTGATACAAAATTTCTAACAAATGCATGTCATGAGAACTCAAAAGCAAAACAAGCAACAGATCATAAATATTACAAACTTAGTCACTAGAAATTTCTGTGAGACAGTTAAATATATATGTAATAGTGAAAAGTAATCACTTGACCACAGACATCAATGTAAAGAAAATTCTAAAATTATTCAAATAATGTAAGGACATGCTTAATTTTTATAATTTAATGTCAAGAAACCGGTCCCAGGTGTCCGAATTTCTATACAAGTAAAATCATACAATGATCATGTATTTGTTGCATTTGAATGGCTTCGTAGTAAGAACAAAATAAATAAATATGTCGAAAGACATGATGACTTCCACAAATATCTCTAGCGCCACAATGCTTGCAAACATTTATTTACATCACTAAGCACCTGAATTCATTGGCAGAAAATTAATTACCTGATAGAAGACAATGTTTGAAAGGAACAATTTGAAGGCCTAATTTCTAAGCTCCCAATCTCACTTATACCACGCGTACTAGCCTGATTTGATGATGACAAGCGCTCCCCTACCAATAAAGAAAGTCAATGATACAGAATTCCCAAGTACCACATAAGTATTATATTAGAAAGTCTTCTTCAGCAACTAAGTAAAACAGAGTAAGGCAAACAAGAAAAAAATTATGTAAGGTAAGGAAATACCATTTGAGATCAATTCAGTTTACTTTGATTTTTTTCAGCTTTTCATTGTCTAACTCATATTCACATATTTATTTCAATGGCAGACATACTATAGTTCAAATGTTGCTTCAGTCGCCTGAAGCATCTCACTCGGTTTCCCACCCTCCGTTCATTCCCAATCATTGAATCACAGATCATTACCATCTAATGATTCATCGTAACAAAAAAATAAAACTGAATTCATAGAAAGTACAAGCAGAAACATCTTTCTTGAAATAGTTTATCAAAACAGAGGGAGGTAGGATTCCTTCATTGCTATTCACTTATATCCAATGGCTCCATTGTATCCAAAAAAAAAAAATTGATAAACAAATAACAACAAATTCATCAACTTGAAACTGTACGAAACCCTTTATACTAAAAAAAAAACCTTGTCAGTCAGTATGATCAAGAATTATCTGACTACAAATCCATCATATAAAAAGGATGAAGTGAAGAGCAGCAAATTCATCAAACGAAAAACCTAAGCAAATTTATAAAGAAAAGCTCCGTGAGTCCAGCAAGATCAAGAACTTCAATAAGATCTTCATATGCTACAATCAAAGAAACAACAATTTGAAGAGCGACAGAAATTTTATATTAAAAAGCAGAAGCAAAAAGTGAAATTCATACAACTTACAAATTAAGAGAATTTTTCTGATAAAAAAGGTGGTCGTCACAGTATAAGCTGGGACTCCTTCACTGTACGATTCACATATACTACTTATATCTAGTGGCTTCCTCGTATCAAAAAATATACAAAGAGACAAAAAGGCAACTCCATTAACTTCAAAATTGAAGAAAAACCTTCAAATGTTTCGTCGGTGCAGATTCATCCACTTAATTACATTCCAACTACAGATTCATCATACCAGAAGGACGAAGTGAAGAACCGCAAACTCATCCAACTAAAGAGAATCCATCACCGAAAGTTTGGTAGAGCAGCATGACAAAGTGCATGTATCAATGAAGCGCGATTCAATTAAATCCGACAATGACTTCATCGTGATCAAAAGAATGGAGCGAAGAACATGAAGACTCATCAAATTTTAAAATCCGAAGAATCACAACTCCGATGCTCTCCAATTCCTACGAGACAATCGAAAAATCCAACAACCAAGAGAGTTACCGAGAGGGAGAACTTACATTGAGAAGCAGGCGAAGGCAGCGAAAGCGAAAGAACTTCTACTCCCATCCTGACGCGCCTGAAATTCCTAAAATGAAAGAACTTCAAACCCTAGGCGCACTGCAACTGTGTCTCTCGCCTTGCAAAATGAGGGGGGAGAGAGAGAGAGAGAGTGAGTGTGCGTATGTGACGGTAAGAAATGAAGCGCGGGATAAATACTTGGCGTATTTATAGGGCTCTCGGAATTAGAGGAAAGAAAATTTGTGAAAATTAAATCCGCAACGGTTGGTGAGGTTCTTCTTCTCGAATGGATAGGCGTTTTAATTAGTTTTTGGTGGCACTTGCGCTTCTCACACGTGCGAGTGTTCGATTATGGAAGATTTTATCTCGTCGCTTTCCCTTCCTTCACTCGCTAATTAATAATTAACAGCCACCTAATTTGATACGAACCCACCATGTCTAATTAAAAAACATTTCTTTTCTGGAGTGACGATTAGAGGATATTTCACGGCTGGGATTTTTTTTTTTTTTTTTACCGTTACGAGTGGGCAGATGTACTAACGGTCGCCCGAGCAACACCCAAAACTTGTTAGCCATAATTAGAATGTATTTTATTCTAAAAAATATTAAATTAAGTATTAAATCACTCATCATTATAAAAATTAATAAATATTATTTAGTTTTTCGTATCTTTGAAAATCTCAACAAGGCTTGTACTAAAGATGACTTCCTACTACCTCATATTGATTTGCTCGTGGACAATAATGCACAACCCACACGATGTTATCCTTCACGAACTCTTTTTTCCTTATCGTTTTTGGCAAAAGCCGAAAAGAACAAAACAACGTCTATAATGCAATGGGGGACTCAATGTTATAAAGTTCTGCCCTTTGGCTTAAAACATGTTAGGGCAACCCACCTTATTAGACTAGATAAAGGTATCATGACCGTAATCTTCCATGATCTTATGGGAGACATCATTGAAGATGACATTGATTACATATTTGTCAAGTCAAATATTGCAAGTCAACATTTCAATAGCTGGAGAAAATTGTGGAGCTGTTATTGCAATATCAGCTACGACTTAATTCTTAAGAAGTGTATGTTTGGAGTATCATCAAGCAAGCTCATAGGGTTTATCATTAGGGTATCAAGGTGGTCAAGATATGGGTCTTCATCAATATGCCACCACCGTGCAATATGAAGGAGCAAATGAGTCATTTTACCGTATGACTTATCTCTATTACAGTTTTTCAATATACATTCCTTCAATGGATATAGTAAGACAAGCTTTTCTGCTATGATTAGAAATCATGTATTACATATCCATACAATTGAGTCGTTGGGTTTTCAAAATAGTGTAAAAAGAAGTGTTTTGAATCATTACTATTTTTCTGATTGAGCAATCCTCTTGAGTCGACTCCATACCTATTATTCAAGGTATGGAGCCATTGTCACAATCTTCGCACAGACCCGAGTTTGCCATATCATTTCCACAAGCTCGAACTAAGGCCAATAGAGTCAATTGAACAGTCCTTCCCTGTGGGGAAGGGACGTTGCCAGCTCAGGTATTCTATCAATGATCTTCTTTTTGTACTGAGGGAAGTTGATACGATTTTCATAATGGCCGACTTTTTTCTTCTATCTATCTTCATCCACTCTGCACGACCCTCCTCCTCTAATAGAGCTTGAAGGGGAGCTCTTAAGAGAAGATGCAGCAGGAAAGGATGAGGTTAGCAGCCGCGAAACGCTTTAGCCAACTTGAGCCCTTATACTCAAGCGGGGAAAAGAGCTGGAAAGTGGTTCTGAGAACAGATAGTTTTATAAGAAGCTAGCCCTCTTACTTTCCTGCCTACTTATTGCCTTGCCTACTCTCTTGCTTATTGTCTCATGCTTACTTCTTCTTTTTATTTCCTACTTATTGAGAAGTTGATAGTTGTATTCCAGGTTTTTCTTCCTCTTCTAAAGGAGTTCTATATAGTTATAACCTTGTTTTAGAGTGGTTTATTGCTGAATATGTATCTTTTTTTCAATGTTTTTTAGGTTTGTATTCAACACTACCTCTCTGTATGACTTGTCTCTGCCTTATGAAATATGAATTATCGTTTTGTATCCATGAAGGTATTTTTCATGGGTTTTAAGGGCTCTTAGAGGCCATAGAAGCATGTTGGGGTTCCCCAAATCTTCTAAAAGGCACCTAAAGGCGTCTAAAACGCAACTTCCCCCCCTCTGTGGGTATCCAACAGTCTGAGTCATATAATATTTTTTAAAACTATTTTATAGTTGGTATATCGTTCTAACAAAGAAAATACTATTAAGATTGTTGTAATTATATACTTTATAAAATTGTAACATTATTAATTATTAAATAAAGAGTTTTACAATTATTATCAGTCATTAAAGTCATCATATATTTACTAGAAGTATCAGTCATTCATCTAGTAACTATAAGTGCTTACAATTATTTAAAAACTGCAACTATATCAGCAATTTTAGTATTTTACTTTAATAATCCTAATTTTATTTTATTTTTTAATGGTTGTTTAAACTTTAACGGCATGCTACATTCAAGTCATTTCATTTCTTTAATTAAACTATTTAATATGCATTAATTGTCAATGTTATTTTTAAATGTTAACAATCAGCTTTATAAAATGTTTTAAAAAGCTTAGTAAGTCCTTTTTTTTCATTTTACTCTATTTGATAATAAAGTGTTCTACGTGCCTTTGTTGATAATTTCACTTTTTGATGCTGACGCCAAACTTTCTTTTTTAAATAGTATGAAAATGAGTAAATATTACATTCTAAACATTTGTGGGAGATTAAACGATACAGCCAGACATGGCTCTCTTTATTTGACAGATATAGCTCTTCCTACACCACAGGCTAAATTCTGATGAAAAATCATCTATTCTTCAAGATATTATTCATTTCATATTTGTCTCTTTTTGTTATTCTTTTACAACTCAAATAAATTAATCTCAGCCAAAAATATTCCATAACTACATGTACCTTTTTCATTTACGTATTTAACAAGATGAACAATTCCTACATGAATCACTCCAAGACACCATCGGAGCAATAACACTAAGAGTTTCACTTCACTTCAATCCCCATGATGCTGTATTTTGCGATTATACACATAAGATTTTGCAAAATATATGTATGATGCCAATCCAATTGTACTGAGTATTGCAAGAAGCCAATAGAAGTAATCAAGATGAGCAAAGTTGAGGTTGCTAGAAAACCAACTATCACGTTCATTTCCACTGGTTGTCTTCTCGAAAATCAATATAAGAAAGCTACTAAGAAAATTCCCTACTCCAAGGATGCTTAAATAAAGCGCAAGACCCAAGCTCTTAAGTCCACCAGGTACCTGATCGTAGAAGAATTCCTGTAAGCCAACCATGGTGAAGACATCGGCAATCCCAAATAAGACGTATTGAGGAACCAGCCACCAGACACTCATAGGAATTGTCACTGTTGTAATGTCCACCAGCCTTGAATCTGAAGCAGCTTGAAGCCTTAGCGTCTCAACCAGAGCTGCCACTACCATAGCCATGAGAGATAAAAAAATGCCAATGCCAATTCTCTGGAGCATGGTAATACCTGAGGGCTTCCCAGTGATCAATCTAGCAATTGGAACAAAAACACAATCGTAGATAGGCAAGAAGAGCATAATAGATATGTCAATGAAGGTTTGAAGTGAGGCAGCTGGAACTTTGAAATTTGGGCCCATCGATCTGTCCATGGTGCTTCCTTGCTTGACAAAGAAGGTCGAGGATTGCGCAAATACAACAGCAAACATTAAACAAGTAGTCCATATTGGAACCAAATGCAGTAAGGCCCTTGCTTCTTCCACCTGACTGGTACTACAAGCCTTCCAACCTTTTCTTGAACAAGCCGCATCACATGAAACATCTGCCAATGCTTTGTCCAAGAAGCTTTCACAAGAGAGAACAAAGACTTGAAGTTACCATCACAGATAAAGAAACATATATACGATCAAATAAAGAAGAAAACCAATTAATAAAGTTGCAACCCACTTGGTTGTGTGGCAAAGAATCTAATGACAACTCACCAAACCCTTCATTTCTATTAACATCTATGTATAGTTACTGCATACATAGCAGGCAAACTTATTAGCAGTGGCTTTTAGTTTAGAAGTTCCCAACACAGTACAAGAACTTTTAAATTCCGGAGTTCTCGTGTTCAAACCTCTTCACAAGCATTTGTTTGTTTCTCTTACTGATCAATAATATTTTTCCCTCCTATAAATATAGCCTGGGCTGCATTTTTTCATGCACGTGAAGGTGAATACCGATGTCTATGTTCCATTGATATACACAGTCAGAGGCATCTACTTAATAGCTATAGCTTTTAAGCTGAGCGTTTTCAAACAGTGTTACTCAAAGACTCTACCTTATGTGCAAACAAGTGATTTTTTTTTTCTAACGCAAGAAATTAAGTTCCTTACTTGAATTGCTGTTCATGAGAACTAAGATGAAGGGTCCTTCTTGTTGCATCCTCAAGCTTCATGGCAGGAGAAGGGGTTGCCCTCCAATTTGTAACGGCTGCAACAAACACTTGGGCTACTCTTAAAAATGGATTGCTCTTATCTTCTACAAAACTAAAGCGGTAAGTCCTGGTACCAAGCAAGAAAATGACAAGAGCAACAGCCATGGAAACACAAGGAATACCAAATCCGAGACCCCAACTCAAGTTATCTTGAACA